>VMDO01003862.1:0-135244 GCA_007922755.1 Pedetes capensis
CTGGTAGACTCTACTTTGAGGAGGCAACTCTTCCCCAGTAGTCTTTTGAGTGCCTTCCAACTTGGGGGGCTCATTTTCCGGCACTATATCTGACAGTGTTTCCTTGCTATTCATTGGGTTTTCAATGGCTAGTTGTTTCGGGAGTGGCTCACCAGGTCCTACTCCCTAGTCTGTCTTAGTCTGGAAGCTCAGCTGAAAACCTGTCCACCATGGGTAACCTTGCTCATATCTGAGGTACCAGTGGTAGAGCTCTCAGCCTCAGCACAACACACAAGCCCCCACAGTGCAGCAAACTGACAGACGTGTGGGGCAAAGAGGAGTTAAGATCTCTAAATTTTAGCAACCCTCAGGGGTCCTCTGACTAATGATCTGCACAAGTGTGAGAAAAAACTACCCAAAGCCAAGGAAAACTGCTGGGAAACAATAGGTTAAAGAATTTGTAGAACTCACACAGGTCAAAAATAGTTTGTGATTCCAACAAAGTGGAACCACTTCTTACTATATTAGGCATCAGGTAGTCCTCTTAAGGGGAGTCATGTTAGTAATGAGTTTAAATTAGGCGTAGATTAAAGGCTTTTCTGAACCTACCTTTAAAAGACTTAAAAGGAGTACTGAAATAAACCCAAATGATCCTGAGTAACTTAACTGTGTTCCCAGACCAACTTTGACACTATTTAAAGGAGTACAACAAAATCTAGCACAAAAAAAATCCTCACACTTTACAATGTCTAATGTTATGAGCTGAACTGTATCCCTACAAATTCATGTGTTGAAGTCCTAACCACCAATGTGATATTAATTGGAGATGGGGACTTTGGGAAGTAATTAGGTAATGAGAGTGGATGTGTCATGATAGAATTAGTGCTTTTATAAGAAGAGGCCAAGAGTGATTTTTATCTGTCTTCTCACTACATGAGGATACAGCCAAAATGTAGCTATCTGCAAGAGAGAAAGAGGATCCTCATAGGCGCTCAACCATTCTGGTCCCTTGATTTTGGACTTCAAAACTCCATTAATGTGAGAAACAAATGCCTGTCCAAGATCAAGGCACCAGAAGATCCAACATCTGGTGCCAGCCTATTTTCTGTACACAGATAGAGCCTTCTGCTGTGTCCTCACATGGTGGGAGTTTCTCTCAGATCCCTTTTATAAGGACCCTGATCCATCCACAAGGGCTCCACCTTCATGACCTAATCACCCCCAAAGCCCTCACCCCCTAATACCATCACCTTGGGTGCTAGAATTTCGACATCTGAGTTTGGGAAGGAGGACAAAAGCATTCAGAGCATATGTCTGTGGTTTATATTTAAGAATAAATCAAAATGATTATAAGCTATGGCTTTGGGAGATGACACTGGAAGTTGGGAAATGGGTGTTCGTTTTTCATGGCATACTGTCTGTGTTTTGTGTTATGATAAAACATGTTATTTACTACATTATCATGTGTATGAACTCCTTTCATGAAATTTTTAACATTATGTTTCAAAAATGTCATCTTTGAGGTCACACCTATAAGCTTCGCCACACTGGGCAAATTGCCATCACTTCACTTTTCTGATTTCAGCTTCCTTTTCTACAAAGTGGGGTAACACTGTCCACCCTCTGGACCTTTACCCGGATTAGGTGGAGGCACCTGTGGTGGGAGCCTGGCACAGTACCTGGCACATGTGCTGGCTAAGTGGATGACACCCAAACTAATGTCACATCCACTCTGTGTGCCTGAGGTTTGGGCCTTGAGTTGTGATGGAGAGGCAGTGACCTTAGTCTCGGAGAGCCTCCAACCTACTGTTTACGTGACAGCTGAGCCTTTGTGGCCCAGGCTTACCCCCAGCTATAGCAAGAAGCAATCTGCAAGATCAGGCCTGGAGCCAGCTCCTAACTTCCAGCCAGGGCCTGCTGGCCACCCCGTCCATCCCTGAATCTTTACCAGCATTTAGTTGTGGACATAGGGAAAAGGGTTTGGCGTGGGGGAAGGGGGAAGATTTGAAACATTTCCTCCTGTGCAAACTACATCTTTTTGTGCTTGCAAGTCCAAGGTGCCCAGAAAAAGGTCAAAATGTTTTCTTTAATACCTTGGGTGGGGGAAGAATGTACCACAGAGGAGGGCGTGGGTGAACAAGAGAGAGCTGGGAAGGAGCAACAGGGCGCATATTGCCAACCACAATAGCCAAAAGGGCTTCTCCTGATTACAGGAAATGGCTGGTTTGGGGCACAGAGGCAACCTCTGTTTTCTTTCAAAACCAGTAGAAATTATAATCAGGAAAATGCAGAAATCATGGAACAGACTCATAGGGCCATGAAACATGTTGGGCCTCCCTCCTCTTCGTCCAAGTCGGGATATGGACATATTTCTAAACCAGGCACTGTGGTTAGGAAAGACAGTGGCTGGGCCTCAGTCATAGGTCCACACCTGCACAGCATTGATCTCATCTAAATCAAATAGATTGAGGTGAGAGTGGGATGGGGTGAGTCTCCATGGGAAAACAGAGGAAAGAGACGCTGGGCAGGCACAAAGAAAAGCTTCCTAGTTCTAAAGAGGAAGAAACTTAGGCTCAGAGAGGCTAAGTAAATTATTTAGAGTCACACAGCAAAGGAATTGAGAAGTCAGAATTTGAATCCTATTGGGCACTAACGGCTCAGATTTTGTATTGCTTTTCCCATTTGGCTTGCAGGAGTTTTCTTGATCTGTTTTTTTTTTTTTTTTTCTTCCTACTTTCCTGATTTAAATGCTCTCTATATAAAAAAAAAAAAAAAGGTTTTTTTCAGGGAGGAAAGATTTATTTTTGGCTCATGGCTTCGGATTCAGTCCATGTTGGCAGGGAGAACATGGTTGATGAATTAGTCAGGTCATTGTTGCTGTGCAGAAAAAACAACCCGAACAAACTTAGAGAGGAAGAGGTTTATTGGAAGCTCAAAAGGATCAGTCCATAATGGCATTGGGCAGGCATGGCGGCATCAGGGCCTGCATCAGACACCTCATGGCATGGTGGACCAGGAACAGAGAGCTTCCTGGAACCACAGGTGGAGGGGTAACAACCTCTAAAACCTCACCCCCAGTGACCACTTCTGGAAAGCTAGATCCTGCTTCCCAAAGTTCTATAACCTCCCAGGACATTGTTGCCAGCTGGTGACTGACCATTAAGGCATATGACCTTTGGGGGACATCTCATATTCAAACCATGACAGTCCTGGAGGCAGTAGGAGCAGGTGGTATAGTTATTCACATCATAGCAGATCGGAAGCAGAGAAATTTACTTTGAATTTTTTGTTGTTTTTATTTTTGTTTTGAGACAGGGTTTCACTATGTACCCCAGGCTGGCCTGGAACTCACACCATCCTCCTGCCTTTGTTTCTCCAGTGCTGGGATTACAAGAATGTGCCACCACACCTGGCTAAAAGAATTTAAAAAATAGAAAGTTATCAAGAAAAAAGTAAAATCTGGAGCCGGGCACGTTGGTGCATGCCTGTAATCCCAGCTGCTCGGGAGGCGGAGGTAGGCGGATCACAAGTTCGAGACCAGAGGCAGTCTGCGTAACTTAAGGAGACCCTGTCTCAAAGAGTACAAAAAAAAAAAAAAAAAAAAAAAAAAAAAAAAAAAAAAAAAAAAAAAAAAAAAAAAAAAAAAAAAAAAAAGGGCTGTGGGTGCAGCTCAGTGGCCCAGTACTTGCAAAGCATGCAAGCACAAGACCCTGGGTTCAAACCCCAGTACCACAAAAAGAAAAAGAAAGAAAAGAAAAAAGTAAAAGAAAAAAGTAGAATCTGTTGAAATCTCATCACAATTTGAGGAATAATGTTAACATGTCGGTGGGTATCTTTCATGCATATCTACACTGATGGGTAACAGAAGTAACTTTTTACATAAATCAAAACAAATAAAGGCTTTTGACCATGGACACCCTTCTTTTCATGTGATTTTCCCCCTTTGATTCCTTTCCCTCTTCTTTTTCATTCTCCACTAATCTCTCTACTTTATATCCTCTGCTAACCCATGCTAACAACTGATGTGTATATTTGGAGACTTTTCTCCAAGCCAGTATAAATACAGACACACACCCCTATACAGGAATTGTGCTTTTAATTCATGCAATATTTATTTATTTGCATATTATATTATATTTTGTTTTGTTTTGTTTTTGCAGTACAGGAGGGCTGAACCCAGGGCCTCATCCATACTTAGGAAGCACTCTATCACTGAGCTATTGCCTCAGCCTCCTCCCCCTTTTTAATTTTTTTTTTTTTAATCTTGCGACAGGATCTCACTAAGTTGCACAGGCTAGCTTCTGGCCTCAAGCTTGCAATCCTCCTGCCTCTGCCTCCAGAGTCACAGGGATTACACGTATCTGTCACCACACCTGGTGCCACATTCATGTAAAGGACATCAATGGTGGCATTTTGGGTGCCAGAGAGTGGTTGAGAGAGATCTCACCCTTCTTGACACCCTACAATTGCTCCACTGAGGTGACCTTCAAGTAAGCTCATCCCCGGAGTTCTGGGGTTGATGTGAGAGGGTGGAGGGCAGGAAAACTCTGTCCTCTGCCAGGCCCTGGTCTCCTGGTGTCCAGATGTGTGAAGCTCAAGGACCTGCAAAGTCACCTCTGCACGAAGTTCCCGAACCCAGACCAGCTTCCCTCCTCCCACTATGCCCTGCAACACCTGCTCTTGTTTCCTTTTATGGATCCCCCCCCCCCTTTTCTCATGCTTAGCAATTTTAACCAGTCCAGGGACTAATTGCTCTTCTCTCCGATCAATAGTCTTTGGGAAGGCTTGCAGACGGCCCCCACGATGTATTTCAGCTGATCCTGCAGAGGAATAATTTTCTTCCTGACTCAGTTGCACTCCAATTAAGCTCCTTCCAGTTTATTAAAGCAGCCTCCTTTGAGAGAATGTATTGACACCAACCCACAACCAGAAATAAACCAGTGGCTAGAGCTTGCTTGTTCATCTCTTAAAAGTCCAACCAACTCTCATCGTGGGCCTAGAATTCTGCTATTTTTCTTTTCTGTTCTTTTCTTTTTTATCTTTCTTTTTTCTTTTTTTCCTTATTCACCATCACGTTTTAGAAGGGATTTAAAGCTGCCCTTTGGCTCGTGTAAATGGTCAGTAAGCATTTGTTGGGAAAATGATGAAATAATAAATGATGCATTGGTGAATGGTTTATGAAGGAGAATGAAATGAGATAATGCACATAAAGTTGAAAGAAAATTGTTATCAAGCAGGACAGGACCACAGCCTTATCTATTCGCGCCACCTGGTGGAAATAAGTTAGCACAACAGGACCATTTCTGCTTCAGTGGGTAGGAGGGCATTAGCTTCTGAAAATATGGATGAGTAACTTAAAAGGAGAGAATAAATTTCAACAAAAATATTCTCATCTCCTCTTCTCTGGACCTGTCCATTATTCTACTAATATTATTTCTTCTAATAAAACACGACTACAAACATATTGTCACTTGTTTAGAGCACCTAACGGACGCTAGATACTACACTAAATGCTTTACATGTACTATTTCTCTTTCTCCTCGCAATAACTGCAAACAGCAGATACTGTTATTATGACATTTTAGATAGTAAAAATATGAGACTCACAGAGGCTTATAGTGGCCTTATGATATTTAAGGTCACATAGTCTATTGGTACTTGGGATAAGACTCAAACCTAGTTACACCTGACTTCAGAGCCTGTTGTGGGTTGGATTCCAGGATGAAGATTGGCATGCAGGTCATTTGTTGTACCATGCTGTTTGCATCCTGTCGGGTTCTTCCTGGGGTTTCTCTCTCTGTGTGTTGTGGGTGGAAGCAAGAGGTGGGTGTCCCGATACTGCACGCAGTGGCAAGGCTGTGGCCGGAGAACAGAGCATCAGGCACAGGATAGAAGGACAGGGGTATATATATTCACAAAGAAGGGGAAAGGAATGGTGTCGTTGTTCTTCCAGCTAGCAGATTTCATCACTTCAGAGGCCCTGTGCTTGACTCCTGGAGTCTTGCCTCACGATGCTATGGGTCCGCGTAGAATATCCAGGGTTGTAGAGGTCAGGGTCGGATAGAGGTGGCAGGCAAGTTGAAGTATGATGAAGGCAGTTCGGAGGAAGGCTGAAGGCTAGGCTAGGCAGACAAGTAAATGGGCCTTGGGCCCTTAAGGAACCACAAGGACCTGGTAAGCTTATCTTGGATGGTGTTCAGAATGGCTGCTGAACTCTGAGCTCCAGAGTTTATATGGCCTGATAGCCATCCAATCAGGGGAATGGGTTGGATCAGAAATGACCAATCGGGCACCAGAGGGGCTTTAGATGCTACCACACCTTGGGTGCCATCTTGGCCTACTGGATGGGAAGGGGGAAGAGATACTCAGATAGATATATGGCAAAGGTGACCAGTTGCTATCTTGCCCCATAGGATTCCAAGTGGGCTAGATGAGCTCCTGGGACTGGCCCTGTTTGGGGTACTCTCTATCCCCCTGGGAATCCCAACAGCATCCTATGTGTGGAAGGGAAAGATTGAACTACAATCAACTTCAACAGATGCCAACTGATGCCAGGATGGAGCTGAGATGACAGAGTGGATGGACCTTGAGTTCCATATTAAACAGTTATTGGATGCAGACTGTCCCAGGAAAGGAGAATGGACCTGGGCTAGGTTGCTGTCTTCAGCTGAGGACCAGTTTCCAAGAGAGACACCGCTGAGAGCTGTTATCAGCCAATCCTCCCACCAGCTGGAGGAGTAAGTTCCTCAGTTGTGAAGTCAGAGCTTTCAGTGGTGTATCATGGGGTCATCTACAGAGCCTGTTTGCCTATTCTAAATGCACTGCTGCTCAGTACGTTGATTAATGCAGTGGGGATGGCTGATAGATAGACAAAGTCTGCATTATGGGTTTTGGAAGCATTATGGATTATGGATTTGAAGAATGAGAATGATCTGCCCACAATCCACCCAATGAAACTGCAACTAAGACCATACCTGCCATTCTGCCACAATAATAAATGAGTTTTGATCAATTTATACAGAAATAACATATGGATTAGTTTATGGGTTCCAAACCATTAATAAAGAATTACATGCAGTAATCAGATGGTCAGATAAGTGGTTGGTGATAGATTGATTGACATGCTCAAATAAGAACTGGGAAAAAAAGAAGGTCCACAAATTACTAATACATCAGAGCAACTGGTTAAAATAATAATTTTGTGGTAGATTAAATTATTTAAAAATATTTCACTCCTTCCATGCAACTTCCTTGACCAGCCCGCAGCTTGGAGCCACACTTAGCTAATCCCTGCAGAGCCAGCCTAGATCAATCAATTTGCAGAAACATAAGTGAGAATAGATGATTCTTATTTTATATCACTGAATTTTGATGTGGATTGTTATGCAGCAGTTGTTAACTGGTATAAATTACAAGGTTACAGAAGATAACTCATGGATGTGTCAACGGAAATTCATGATTTTTCCTTAATTATCTTTTTACTTCAATCTCCTTATAAGATGTGAATCCTGTATGTTTTTTTACATCTGTGGCAGATACCACAAAGTGTCTCCTAATAAATCTTCCCCTTTCTTCTACAAAGCAATGAGAAGTTCAGGGTCCTCGAATTATCAAGCATCTCTGTTATTCACAGATGAAGCTGACCCTAATACAGTAAACAACTGTTGACAGTCCTTGTCTCTACATTTATTAGATGGAAAGAGGACTTTCTTTGGTTGTTGCTGTTAGTAGAAAAAGAATATCACAGGTAAGAACAACTCCACAGTACAGACAATCCTAGGAGAAAACACCATTGCTACCATCTACTCCTAGAACACATGATGTTAGGACTGGATGACAGCATTTATGCCCAGAACAGTACTCCTCCACCACCACAATTGCCAGAAAAAAATATCTCTCTCCAAAAATTGATGCTTCCTGATATTGCTTATGACTCCAGCTATGTCTTAAGTGAGCCCATAGGTAAGCAACAGATCTTGTACCTTAGCTGCAAGCGAGTCTGGAATATGTTTTGTTGTGTTTTTTAAAAAGCTGTCTTTGGAAAGCAAAAAATATAAAATACAGAAGGAAAAGTTTAAAAGGCAATTACTCAAAAATTAAAAATATAAATATTGTTTGCTTAGACAACAGAAATTTGCTTTCTCACAGTTCTGGAAGCTGGAAGTCAAAGACCCAGGTGCTGGCATGGCCAGGTTTTGGGGAGGGCACTCTCCGTATCTTCTAGACCATTATTTTCTTGCTGTATCCCCTTATGGTGGGGAGAGAACGTGAGAATGAGCAGGTGTGTACAACAAAAATTCTTAAAACCCATGCCAGTCAACTAACCACTCTTGAAGAAAGGGAATTTAGGAATTTAAACAAACATACAGTAACCAAGTTTTAAAAGTCATGGAACAAAATATACCCCTTCAAGAAAAATAGTAAAGTACCTAGTGACTAGTTTACTACCTTTACAAAGGTAGTTTGCCATACCTTTATAAAGAAAACTGTAAGCCATTATTGTGAGACACAAATGAAAGTACTGTACCTGTTACCCTCCTGAATAGGAAGGACATAGTACTGAAAAGAATAATTTTGCTCTAAGTGATTGTATAAATACGATGCAATTCCAATAAACACTTCAAGAATTTTTTATAAGAATTGGTAAGCTGGTTTTAAAATTCATATGAAAGAATAATTGTGCAGGCATAGCAAAAGCAATTTGAAAACAAATAGAAGAGTAACAATTTGCCTTACCAGATATCAAAGCATATCAAATATTTTCAAGTAAGTAATACAGTACTGGATTTACAAATGCATCTATGAAACAAAAATCCAGAAACACACTTTGGGGATTTATTATACTAAAATGTTATTTCAGATAACGGGGAAATAGTGACCTATTCAGTAAATGCTACTGTGACAACTAGATATCCATTTCAGAAAGCAAATTCATTTGATTGTGCCTTATGCCATTTCCAAATGTAAATCCCAGGTGGATTCAAGAGCTAAGTATAAGATTAATGTCCTAGCTGGGCACAGTGGTGCAGGCCTATAATCCCAGAGGCTCAAGAAGCAGAGGCAGGAGGATCGCAAGGTTGGGACCAGAGGCAGTCTGCGTAATTTAGCAAGACCTTGTCTCAAAAAGATTTAAAAAAAAAATAAATGGGCTGGAGGCGACAGCTCAGTGGTCCAGCACTTGCAAAGCATGCAAGTGTGAGGCCATGGGTTTAACCCTTAGTACCGCAAAAAATAAAAAATAAAAAAATAAAAATTAATGTCCTAAAAGTATTAGAAAAAATATGGGAGAATATACTGACTACCTGTGAATAGGGAAGGCCTTCCTTAAAGGAGACACAAAACAAAAACTATAAAGGAAAAAACTGATCAAACTATTATTTCAGCATTTTAAGCCAGACAGAGCAAAGGTATAAGACAAGTGACATTCTGAGAGATAAGATTTACATTCAGCTCATCAATAAAAAGACACCTCATTTTTTTAAAAAGCGAGCAATGTGTATGTACTGAGAGAAGAGGAAATATAAATTGGCAATAAAATATGAAATTGTTAATAAATGTGAAGGGGCTGGGGTTTCACTCAGTTGGGAGAGTGCTGCTCTGCACTCTCTGAGAACATGGGTTTGATCCCCAGCACCTCAAAAATGGGAGAAGGATGTGGCAGTCCACTCCTGAAGCAATGCTGAAACGATCAGCATTGAAAACCCTATGAGGGCCACTATGAGTTGGACTCAACTTGAAGGCAACAACAATAAATATGAAAGGATAACAATTGCCTAATAATAGACCCATTCAAAATAATAATGTCATGAAGGCAATGCAAATTAAAAACTTCAATTAAATTCCATTTTTCACCTATTATATTGACAAGTGATTAAGTCATTTCTTATAGTGTGGGTGGGAGAGTGGGGTGAATATCTCCTATTTGCTCCTCTAGATTTGTTCTCTGTCTTCCTGCACCTCCTCTGTGTCCCAAGAGTCAAGCTTTTATGGTCTACATCAACAGATTCCCTTTGCCATCTGTTTAAGATCAGGCCATTAGGAGACAGAGGGAAAAGAATGATTCAAGATATTCCTTCCTTTGGCTTCTTCCCTTTGAGGTCACATTGGGCCGGCTTCATCCATCTCTCCCTGCACAACTCTTTCCTCCGGGTTCTACTACGAGTGCTTTCTTGTTGCTTCTTCAGGCCTCAGGGAGTAATAATAGATTAGCTCTTACCAGGCCTGGGGTCCTGCACTACTCTTTGCAAAGAGTCACCTTCTTAAACTCTCCTTGACATTCTTTTCATGAGTGTGCTATATTAGATACAGAGAGAAAATGGGTTCAGTTCCTTTGGAAAGCTATTCATCAATTCTGCATCTCTGTACCCACTCCAGAGACACATTGGCACATATACACAAAGGGCAAGTACAAGGATATTTGCAATATCCTTGTCTGCAGTCCTAAAATGTTAGAAAAATTTAAATGCCTTTAAATAGGGAAATGGCAAAAAAAAAGAGCTATATGTATAAATAAACTATGTAGTATGGCATGCTACATAGCTATTTAAAAAGGAGGTAGATTTATTCATATAATACAGAAAGACCGCTAAAACATTTTTGCATGAAGAAAGTAAGATCAGAGCTATAATAAATCATATAAAATTATATCTAGTTCCATAGTTTTATGTACTCCATAAAAGTATGGGAATTTTTTCTCTGCCCCTCTCTAAGAAAGGATTATACATCCCTACTCTACTGAAGACAGGCATGGACATAGGATTTTCTTTGGCCCAGGAAATGTGAGTGAAAATGGCATGGAGGACATCAGAGCAGAAGTTTTAAGAAGTTCCAGAATTCCTCCTTTTCCTTTGGCCATGAGATCAGCAAGTCTCTGCTGTTTCTTCAACCTGTGTCCAGACTACAGCTATAACAAAGCCATGACAAATATATAAGGGACCAAGACATAAATCTGTATTATTATAAAGCACCAAAATTTGAAAGATGTTTGTTATTGAAGCATAACCTAACTTGCCATGACTAATTCATGCTCCTATATATTGATCCATACTTACTTCTGGGGAGGAGAAATGGCATTGGGGTGATGATTGCAGGGACTTTTATGTTTAATATTTTCATCTTCTTACAATGAAAATATATTCATGCGTCACTATGTAATAAAAATACGCCTTTTAAAATGAATACAGCAGGTGCTTTCTTACTTAAAATTAAATGCTAAAAATATCATTCTTAAAATAAACACACAAACACCCAATAGATTAATGGTGTTTTCTGCCTAGCTGGCATTCTGAAGGAGACTGGAGGCGGATAGCGCTGTGAACTTTCCAAAGCAAGACGAAGTACTGGAGCGTGACAATGTCTTGCCACTTTCTCTGCAGGTAGAAATCTGCAGAGCCTAGACACACTGTGAAGCTTGTTTCTGGTCCAGCTACCAATAAATTGAAATGCAAAGTCAGAATCCTTTTTATTTCTACATTAATAATGCCTACCTTTATAGTGACCTCACTTATCTGAGAACAAAGATGGGTATATAACCAAATTCAGTTCAGGGAGTCTAGGAGAATTCTTGTCCCCTTGACACAGACTACCCTAGTTCTAGAAAAGTCAGTGGGAGCTACAGGAGCTGTTTTTCTTTTTATTATGCCTCTGGACCTCTCTGAGTCAGGCTTTATGCCTATAAAATGAAAAGCCAAAATTGGTTGGGTGAATATCAAAGACCTCATGCCATAGGCTGCCTTGCAATTTCAACTTCTCCTTCAAGACAAGTAACAGCCCTCTTGTCTTTGAACTTTGCTTTTGAGCAAAATCAAAATAGCCAGACTCCCTGATCCATTGCCCAGTCCCCAGTTTCATATGTGTCCAGCAGTTATGGTGACAGCCTCAGAAGTATCAGTAGCAGCTCTGACCTCTCAGTCACAGATAGGGTGATACAAGTGACCCCTTTGACTTCTGCAACTCCAACTTTTGTCATGAGTTTGCAAGCACCTAATTCCCTGTATTCAATCCCTTTCTATTTAAAATACTTGACATCATTTCTGTTTCTTTATCCTGAACATAAATCTGGTTGATTACAGCCTAGAAGATAATATTCAGAAAGTAGACCCAAAGACAAAAAGATAAAAATAGGAGAAAAAAAGAACAACCCAGTAAAATCAGAAGAACATTCTACAAGTTCAAATACTTGAATAGTTTTGAGTTTTAGAAAGTGAAAATATGGAAAATGGGGAGAGGAAGGAAGGAAATACTCAAGGAAATATTCACAAAATATTCCAGGATTCAAGGAAATTGATTTTATAATTGGAAGAGATCACTGAGGACCAATTAGACATTATGTGCCTCCTGGGATGATGCAGTAGGAAGCATTCAGTCCCACCTGGAAGACTTTCTTGCCCCAAAACAGAACTGGACTCTAATCTGGCCTCTAGGTATAATTACCAATTTACAGGACATTCAAAAGATGATGTCATATTTTGACAATCCAAGAGGGCATGAGTACCCACTAGTGAAGTCTAAACTATGTTTCGACCAATAAATTGCATTAAAAAAGTAGAGATGAACTGGTACAAATGAAGAGACTTAAGAAACCTTACCAACTAAATGTAGTGTGTTGAGGTTGTTTGGATTCTGATTTAAATAATCCAATATAAAAAATCATTTTCAAGATAATTAGAGAAAACTAAACCTGGACTATGTAAGAAATTATTGCTAATTTCCTCAAGCATAATAACAGACTTATCATCATTCTTTATAAAAAGTTATCTGCTACACTGGATAGAAGCCTTATGACTGGGACAAATGTGGGAAAACATTTTGATCAACTCATTCCTTACCAAATATCAGAGGATACACAAGAAAAATGAACCCTAATAATCAAATACATGGTAGAGGTATGTTATAGGATTTTTTTTTTCAGCACCAACGATCACTAGTATGGAAAAAAACAAATACATATTATCACTTTAACTGGCACTTTATGGAATTAAAGACAAATGTTATTAGAAAAAATTATCTGCTAATGTATTTATGATGAAATAAGATGTCAAATTTGTTGTGTAATAATACTACCCTTCCCTCCCTGAAAAAAGTGTGAAGGATAGAATAGTAAGACAAAACTAGGTGGTGAAATCATGTGGGTTTGTTTGTACTGTTCTTTAATACTTTTGTGTTTGCTTAAAAATTATCATAATAAAAAATGAAAGGAAAACCAATAAAGGTGGGGGAGAGGCAAAAGGAAGAAAAGTAAGGAAGGGCCTGTATGTGTGGTTTAGTGGGTGAGAATATTAGTACAGAAAAGAAGTTTAGGGAGAGACAAAAAAAGACTTTTACAAAAGATCATGAATCACAAAGGCAACAGTGTGGATGCTAAAGGAGCATGTCTTCACAATTTTGAAAAAGTTGTTTTCAACCGAGAATTTTATATCTAGGCAAACTACCAACCATGCATTAATATAAAATAAAAATATTTTGAGATTGCCAAGTTTTTAAGAACCCTATCTCAGAGACATTTTTGTTCTCAGGATGTTCCCTAGAAAAATAATGTCTGTCTTGTCAAATGCTATAATCTGAAGACTTGGAACAATACTATACATAAAAGATACTTAGTAAATATTTGTTGAGTGAATTTGTGTACCAGCAAGAGAATGTTTGGTATACCAAAGATGTCCATACACCACTCCTGGAAACTGTGAACATGTTATGCTACTCAGCAAAAGGGACCTTGCAGATGTCATTGAGGTACAAACCTTAAAATAAGGAAATTATCTTGGATTATCCATGTAGGCTCCACCTAATCACATGAACAATCTAATCACATGAACCTTTAAAAGCAGAGAACTTTCTTCAGCTGGAGTGAGAGAGATGTGGCAGAAGAAGAAGTAGGAGAGATGATGTGGAAGAGGAAATTACTGAAATTCCTTTGTCACCATGGCTAGAGGCAAGAGAAGATGGAAAGCATGAAAAGGAAGGCAGGCTGCCTCCAGGAGCAAAGACCAATGCCTGCATCACAGCTGGGAAGGAAGTGGCTACAAGAATTGGAATTCAGATCCAGCAGTTCTTTGCTGCAGCTTGGCTTCCCCCAGGAGTCTGTGTGTCCCACGCCTTCTGATAAAGCTTTATGGCAGAAAAGCAAAGAGAAACTGGGATGGAATGCTGAAAGAAATGCAACTCTGTCACCATGTATGGAACTGTCCACGAGTGTTGAAATCAGAAAGGCTGAAGACAACTTCCAGAAAGCATGGCTCTGGCTCCAGAGGACCTACACAGAGGACAGCATTTGTTTATCTAAAACAAAAACACATATACAGCATAAGAAAAAGAGAAGGAGAATATAAAAGAAGAAAAAGAGAAAGAAAGAAGAAGAAAGAAACATGTGCATATACACTCACACACACACAAACACACTTGTATGATCTCACAAGTGGAATCTGAACTGTGATAAACAAAATGGGTCGTCATTTTGCCATTTCCCAGACGGCAGATAGAATCCCGGAGACTCAGAGGGGACTTCGTGCACACATCCATGGGGGCCCAGACCCAACAAGGAGTGCAATCTTGGCATCACATCATCACCCTGCCCATGGGACACAGACCACAAGCTCTGGGTGAGTCAGTTTGAGGTGGCACAAGGAATCGCCATCCCTAGTGGTGCATGCTGCACAGCTGGAGTTGCTGGGTGGGTGTAGGACCCTCACAAAAGAATATAAGGATCAGATCCATGAGAGTTGATACATGAGGATGAGGGGGTGATCACAGAGGGCCCTGGGAAACCGGTGCCAACAGTGCACTACCAGAACTGCAGCATGGGTCCCTTCCTCCTACTGTGGCTGGACAGTTGTGCAGATGTGATTTTCACAGACATACAGGCACACATACACCTGGATCCCAGACACACCAGAGGAGATTCTATGTCATCCCACTGCACTGTGGAGTAGGCTGGGGTCTGAAGAGGTGACTGAGTCCCACATGGGCAGAGTGCGGCTGATTCGGCAAACAGCATGCAGTGGAGCAATTAGTCCCAGAGCAGTTCTGAGTGTGATCATGCACACGGCAGGACCTGCTGCAGATTCCCCCAGAACTGTTGGATATCATCCTGCCTGCTGTAGTGGGGAGTGACAGACCACAACGGGATCTGGACCTCCCAAGTGGACTCCCAAGTGGATGGAAAGCCTTGCAATAAAGATCCATGATAGCAGCCATATTCCCTCCATGCTGTAGGCTTTGGGGTGGAGATCTCTGATTTGGGGCAATAGTGCCTGGACTACATGGGACAGGGAGAACACCAGGGAGGCCCCCATGGATTCCACTGCCTCTCTAACAATACAACAGACACAGAATATTTTACAGGACAGACTGTATGGGCACTTAGTGTCCCACTTAAACCTGGGGAATTGTGGGGCTACCCGCCATATCCACTCCACAGAGGGAACCTTCACAGAAACATTGCCCCCTAATGCAGCCTACTTCTGTGGATTGTGTGAAAACACTGCCACCCTGTGTTCTGCAGTGTTCACTTCATCCTTACTGTCTCCACAGTTCAGATTCCACTTGTGAGAACATACAAGTTTGTGTGTGTGAGTGTATATGCACATGTTTTCTTCTTCTTCTTTCTTTCTCTTTTTCTTCTTTTATATTCTCCTTCTCTTTTTCTTATGCTGTATATGTGTTTTTGTTTTAGATAATTATTTTATCCTTAAATTTTAGCCTTAATTTTAATTTTGACTGTAATTTCTATTAGTGTCTGTTCTCTACCTCCTCTTTCCCCTTCTTCTGTCACCAGATCCTCCCCCTACTCACCCCCCAAAAGAGAAACAGAATCTATTGCCTCCCTATCCTCCAGCCCCTTTGGAGTAGGGCTGGTGAACTAGAGTAAGAGCCCCATAGACTAAACAACCGAGGAACTACCCAGCTTAGAAGTGCAAATAAAGCACCAGAGATTCAGCACCACACAATCTCAAAGGAATAACAGAGGAAGAAGTTCTGCACACTCGGGAGAGACAAATCCTATTTCTCAGACCACATTATGGGCAAACAAAGTAAACCTACAAGAAACACAAAGGGGCAGGATGGATCTGAAGACCCCACAGACCAAAGCCCCCCAACAAATTCCTCCAATGAATCTCAACTCTTGGATATTTCTGAATTGGAATTCAGAGTTAGGGTTATAAATATGTTAAGAGAAATCAAAACGAATACCACCAGCACCCTTGAAATCCTTGAAAAGAAGGTATCTCACCTGGAGTCCATTCTATCCTCTCAACTAGAAATGATAAGGAAAAATCAAGTAATGATCATTGAAATGTAAATGAAAATAAATGAATTGAATTCTGCAAAAGAATCCTTTTCATAGAGACTGGATAAATCTGAACTGAGGATTTCCAATTCCGAGGATGCCACACACGAACTTAAATACATACAGTCAGAAATGGAATAAATGATAAAGGAATAAAAAAAGATTTCCAGGAAAACTCAGATAGAATGAGAAAATGAAACTTAAGAATTCAGGGTGTCCCTGAGATGGGTTGGGAGAAGGACTTGGCAACCCACTCCCAAAAATCAATCTGCCATTGAAAACCCTATGAACAGCAGAGAAGCACTGACAATAGTGTTTCCCCTATTGTACAGAGGGTCGCTATGAGTCGGATACCGACTCGACGGCACCTAACAACAACAACAACTGAGCTGGGTGAGGTGGCGTACACCTGCAATCCCAGCAGCTTGGGAGGCGGAGGCAGGAGGATAGCAAGTTTGAGACCAGAGGCAGTCTGTGTAACTTAGCGAGACCCTGTCTCAAAAAAAAAAAAAAAAAGTTAGAAAGTGGGCTGAGGGTGCAGCTCAGTGGTCCAGCACTTGCAGAGCATGCCGGTGCAAGGCCCTGGGTTCAACTCCCAGTACCAAAAAAAAAAAAAAAAAAGAATTCAAGGTGTCCCTTAAGGAGAAGAAAGATCCACCAGAGGTCTAGAAAATCTAGTATATGATGTCCTTAAGGAAAACTTCCAGAGATAATCCAGGATATGGATACATACACAACTGAAACATTTAGTTTGGTCTACTCTGAAACATTCAGAGTAGACCAAAATAGGACATCCCCAAGACATATTATTGCTCGAATGCTTTCATTAGAAGCCAGGGAAGCTATCCTGCAAGCAGCAAGGCAGAAACCCCATATTACTTATAAAGCAAAACCTATTAAAATTACTGCAGACTTCTTCATATCAACATTGAAAGCTAAAAAGGTGGTCACAGGTGATTGACATCCTGAAAAAAAAAAAACTCCAACCAAGATTACTATATCCAGCAAAATTATCTTTGAAAATAGAAGAGGAGTGTAAAACATTTAATGATATTGATGCATTTAAATGATTTGCAATCGCCAAACCAGCCCTGCAGAGGACTGGAAATCAATTACCACATCCAGGAGAGATAAGACAACCCTATATAGGGAATCAAAGACTTGGTTAGCTGAGATGAGTGCAACCCAAGAAAGGAACAAAGTAAACATGATTCATAAATCAGCAACAGGTAATGATTGGATGCATAACAATAAATATGACTCATTAGTCACTATTAACATAAATGGTCTTAACGCACCAATTAAGAGACAGACACTGGCTAATTGGATGAGAAAACATAAACCTTCAATATGTAGTATTCAAGAAACTCATCTTACTCACAAAGACCACAATAGACTGAGAATTAAAGGCTGGAAAACAGTATACCAAGCAGGGGGGGGGGAAGGAGGCACTGCAATTCTAATATCAGATTAAGTTTCAATCCAAAACTAATTAGAAGAGACAAAGAGGGACACTATATTTTAATAAAAGGAGCAATCAATCAGGAACCAATAATGCTCCTAAATATTTATGCCCCAAACACTGGGGCACCTAGCTTTATAAGACAAACTTTATGGAATATAAAGAACTTTATTGGACCAGAAACAATAATAATGGGAGACTTCAATATCCCACTTTGTCAAGAGACAGGTCATCAAAATGAAAAATCAACAGACAAAGGTCGAATCTAATCTCCACCCTAAACCAGTTGGATCTCACAGATATATACAGAATATTCCATCTACATGATGAGGATAGATCACATGCTAGTCCATAAGAACTCCCTCAACAAATACAAAAAAGTAGAAATTATCCCCTGTTCCTTATCAGACCATAATGGGATAAAATTGGAGCTCAAGAGCAAGAATAATTCCAGAAACTTTACAAACTCATGGAGACTGAATAATACACTGCCGAATAACCAATGGGTTGCTGATGAAATAAAAATGGAATTTAAAAAATTCCTGCAATCAAATAATGATGAAAACACAACCTACCAAAACACATGGGATACAGCAAAGGCAGTTTTAAGAGGGAAGTTTATACCATTAAGTGCCTTCATCAATAAAGTAAAGAAGAGCCAAATAAATGACCTAATGATGCATCTTAAGACACTAGAAAACCAACAAAAAAATCAATCCTAAAAGGAACACCCAAAAAGAAATTACAAAAATAAAGGGAGAAATATCTCAATTAGAATCCAAAGAGATAATTCAAAAAATTAGTAAGATTAAGAGCTGGTTCTTTGGAAAGATTAATAAAATAGACACTCCTCTGGCCAATCTCATCAAAAAGAAAAAGGAAAAAAATAACATAGTATGGATTACAAAAGTAAATGGGTCCATAACCACTGACTACAATGAAATACAGAAAATCATCAGGGATTACTATGAGAGATTGTATTCCCCCCAAAATATAAAAATGCAGAAGAAATGGACAAATTTATTAACACGTATGACTTACCAAAGTTAACCCCAGAAGACATAACTGACCTAAACAAGCCCATTACATATATGGAAATAGAAAAGGTAATAAAAATTCTACCAACAAAGAAGAGCCCAGGTCCTGATGGATTCACAGCAGAATGTTACCAAACTTTTAAAGAAGATATAATACCTGTCTTCCTCAAATTATTCCAAAAAATAGAAAAGGAGGGAACACTCCTAAATTCATTCTATGAAGCTACCATCACCCTGATACCTAAACCAGGAATAGATTCATCTAAGATAGAGAATTATAGACCCATCTCCCTTATGAATTTAGATGTAAAAATATTTAATAAAATTCTGGAAAACAGAATCCAGCAGCATATGAAAAAGATTATTCACTGTGACCAAGTGGGATTTATACCACAGATGCAAGGCTGGTTCAACATATGGAAGTCAATTAATGTAATCCAACATATCAAGAAACTGACAAACAAAAACCAAATGATCATCTCAATTGATGCTGAAAAGGCCTTTGACAAAGTGCAACACCTTTTCATGATAAAAACGCTGGAGAAGATAGGTATAACAGGCAAATACCTTAATGTCATAAAAGCCATGTATGACAAACCTACAGCCAACATTATATTAAATGGAGAAAAACTGAAACCATTTCCTCTTAGATCCAGAACAAGGCAAGGATGACCTCTCTCTCCTATTCTATTTAACATAGTAATTGAAGTCCTGGGCAGGGCAATCAGACAAGAGAAAGAAATCAAAGGGATACAGATTGGCAAGGAAGAGGTCAAATTATCCTTATTTGCAGGTGATATGATTCTATACCTGAAAGACCCCAAGACCTCAACCAGAAAATGGCTAGAACTAATCAACTCCTTTGGCAAAGTGGCAGGATAAAAAAATCAACACAAAAAAATCAATAGCTTTTCTTTACACCAACTGCAAACAAGAAGAGAAAGAAATTTCAGAAAAAAATACCTTTCACATAGCCCACCAGGAAATTAAATACATTGGAATCAATCTAACCAAAGACCCTTCAGATCTCTGTAAGGAAAATTTCAAAACATTAAAGAAAGAAATAGCAGAGGACACTGAAAAATGTAAAGACCTTCCCTGCTCCTGGATAGAAAGAATTAATATAGTAAAAATGGCTATCCTACCAAAAGCAATTTATAGATTTAATGCAATCCCTATTAAAATTCCACTGACTGACTTTACAGAAATAGAAAAAATGATCCAAAAATTCATTTGGAACCACAAAAGACCACATATAGCCAAACACTCTTAAGCTGCAAAACTAATGCAGGTGGAATCACAATGCCTGACTTCAAGCTATACTATAGGGCAGTGGTAGCAAAACCAGCTTGGTACTGGTACAAAAATAGGCCTGAAGACATGTGGAACAGAATAGAAGACCCAGAAATACCTCAACACACCTATAGCCACCTTGTTTTTAACAAAGGAGCAAGGCAAGTAAACTGGAAAAAGGATAGCCTTTTCAATAAATTGTGCTGGGAAACATAGTCATCTGCATGCAGAAAAATGAAAACTGACCTCATCTCTCAATATGCATGAGAGTTAACTCAAAATGGATAAAAGATCTCAACATAAAACCAGAAACTTTAAAACTTATAGAAGACAAGATAGGCAATACACTTCATCATATGGCATAGGGAAGTATGTCCTTAATAAGACTCCAATTGCTCAAGAAATTGCAACAAGAATAGATAAATGGGATTACATGAAATTAAAAAGCTTCTGTACAGCAAAAGAAACAACAGCATCAAGGAAACCCCCACTGAATGGGAAAAAAATCTTCGCACCCTATACATCAGACAAAGGTCTAATTACCAGAATTTATAAAGAACTCAAGAAAAAAATTCCCAAGAAAACAAATAACCCAATACACAAATGGGCAAAGGAACTGAATAGACAGTTCGCAAATGAAGACGTTCATAAAGCCATGAAACACATGAAAAAATGCTCAATATCCCTAGCCATTAGGGAAATGCAAATTAAAACAACTCTGAGATTTCACCTTACACCAGTAAGAATGGCCAAGATCAATAAAGCAAATAACAACAAATGCTGGCGAGGTTGTGGAAAAAAGGGAACACTCTTACATTGTTGGTGGAGCTGTAAATTGGTCCAACTACTGTGGAAATCAATATGGAGGTATCTTAAAAAGCTAAAAATATATCTATCATATGACCCAGCTATAATACTATTGGGAATTTATCCAAAGGGAGATGTGTCATCATACCACAAAGACACCTGCATCTCCATGTTCAATGCAGCACTTTTCACAATAGCAAGGATATGGAATCAACCAAAGTGCCCATCAACAGAAGAATGAATAAAAAAAACTATGGTACATATACACAATGGAATACTACTCTGCAATCAAAAAAATGAAATTATGCCATTCGCAGCAAAATGGATGGAATTGGAGAAAATTATTTTAAGTGAATGAACACAAGCTCAGGAAAAGAAATACCACAAGTTCTCACTCACATGGGGGAGCTGAATCAAAATTATAAGCAGGAAAAAATCCTATACAAAGGTCAGATCATAATAAAAGAAAAAAAGCTAAGAATGGTATTATAGATGGTCTAGGAAATGCATGCAATTGTTCTGACAAGGTAAAAAGAAAGTTCACTACAGAAAAAGTTTCTATCTTAAACAGAACTGGAACCCAAGGATATATAGAAAAATATTACCATAAAAAGACAAGTAAATGGAAGAGAAGTCTTTGATGGGGGGATGGGATGGGAGGAGGAAGCACACAAGAGGGTAAGGGGGAACCTGTATGAATAATGTACAACAAAATGCATATATGGAAATGTCACAATGAAAAGCATGTTAGAGTGAATCACATTAAGGTGTACATTAAAAATTTCCAATTAAAAAAAAAAAGAATTGGAATTCAAGCAACAATCTCCAAGAGCTTAGGAGTGGATTCAACTCCAAGATCTCCAGAAAGGAATGCTGCCTAGCTGACACCTTGGTTTCAGCCTTGTGAGACCCTAAGCAGAGGATCCAGTGAATTCACTTATTCATTTTACCCATGGAACTATGAGATAAGAAATGGGTGTTGAAGCTGGGGGTGTAGCTCAGTGATAGAGTTCTTATCTAGTTTGTAAGAGGCCCTGGGTTTCATCCCTGGCACCATAAAATTTTTTTAAAAGGTGCTGTTTCAAGCCACTAAATTTGTACTAATTTGTTATAGCACCAATAGGAAACTAATACAGTATGAGGTAATTAGTGATGAGAATATAGAAAACTGAGCAAAGAAGTAAAAACTTCATTCCTCTTTGGGAAAACAAAAAATTGTACAGTAAAGAAAAAGGAGAAAGCTACCCTGGAACACAACTAGGTAAAGTTGTTAACAGCATTTTCATGTTCACAAAAATGTGAACACTAACTATAGACTTGGTTAAAATAATAGCATAATTGTAGGGGTTCGGCTCAGGCCCAGCAGAGGTCAGAGCCTTGCCCTGACACCAAGTGGGTATTGGGGACCCACTGGACTGGGTTGGTGTAGTGGCTGGAGGCACCAAAGAAGGACCTTCTGTAGGAAACAGGAGAGGGAAACTTTATTGGGTTGCTCCCCAAGTGGGGTGCAACCAGCAAGCAGCCCCTGTAAAGTGCTCAGGTGCTAGCTCTAAGCCTGCAGCATAGAATGCTGCAGGCTCACTGGTGGTACAGCTCAGCCTTAAAGGCAAAGCTACAAGCAGTTAGTGTTCTGCTGGGATGGAGGTCTGGTGGTCTTGACTCTCACAGCTCGCCTTCTCTGCCTCCCTCACTCCCAAGGATAGGAAGAATTGGGAGGCTCTTTGTGGGTTGCTTGTAGCCTTTGGCGCTTCAGGGCCCCTGGTCTTGATGCGTCAGCTTGCTTGGAGATCTTCCGCTGGATTGGGGAGCACTGGATCGAAGTGATGGGGTCCGGACAGCAGTTGAAGGATGGAGAATGGTGGTGGGGTGAAGGGGGTCTGGGAGCCCTTCTTATATAGGGTCCCAGAGGGGAGCATGTACTAGGGTTAGCCAATCAGGGCACATTCTTGACAGGTACAGCAGGTAAACTGTCATACCTGCCAGGTAGGGGCAGTTATTTAACTGAGGTGCTAGGGATAGCCAATCAAAATTGAGGTGGTTGAAGCTGGTCAGGCTGGTCAGGGGCCATCTTTGCTCATTCGATGGGAGGGGTGATAAAGGAGTGAGTAGAATGTAGCCTGAGTGTTAGCCCCTCATGCTTGTTAGAGGGACCCTATTTATGGGGTGTTTTAAAAATCCCAACACATAATTATTTGAAAAGGATGCATGTGAAAGGGAACAGAAAGTGGGCATTTATCTGGGAAATTTGAAGGGATGCTATCTGGGGTATATGGGAAAGAAATCTAGTCTTTATATTTTATAAAAGCTACTAAATAGATGCATGCAGTTGTACCACTGTGGCGTCCAATCCCATCAGACCTCAGAAGCTAAGTAGGGTCGAACCTGGTTAGTACTTGGATGGGAGACCGCCTGGGAACACCAGGTGCTGTAGGCTTGGGAGAAGGACGGAGCAACCCACTCCCAAAAAACAATCAGCCATTGAAAATCCTATGAATAGCAGAGAAGCACTATCGATACTTTTTCTTCTGTTGTACATAGGGTTGCTATGAGTTGGACACCGACTCGATGGCACCTAACAACAGCATGTTGTAGTGGGCTGTGTTTAGCTTAATCAGTAGAGTGCTGCTCTGCACTCTCTGAGGACCTGGGTTCGATTTCCAGCACCACAAAAACAGGAGAAGGACACAGCAATCCACTCCTGAAGCAATCTTAAAATGACCAGCCATTGAAAACTCTATGAGAGTTGCTCTGAGTCGGACCAGCTCAGTATCTAACAACAACACAACAATGTTGTATGACTGCCCTATGAAATTAATTGACCCATTAAAGGATCTCTCAGTCCAATTTATGACAATTATGCATAAACCTGTATAATATTCATGTGCCAATTTTGTGTGGACTTCAGTTTTCAATTCACCTAAGTGCCTAGAAGAATGACTTTTAGATCAAGTTTTAAAATTACATCTAGCTTTGTAAGAAACTACCAAACTGTCTTCCTAAATTGCTGTACTATTTTGCATTCCCTCCAGCAATGAAAGTTTCTGTTACTCCACATACATGCCAGCATCTGATGTACTCAGTTTGTTTTGTTTTTGTTGTTTGTTTTCTAATTTTGACCATTTGAATTGGCATATAATGGTATCTCATCATTGTTTTAATTTATATTCCCTATGTAGATATGATGTTGAGCATCTTTTCATCTGATTATTTGTCATCTGTATATCTCCTTTAGTGAGGTGTCTGTTCCTATTTTTTTACCTATATTTAATTGGGTTGTTTGTTTTCTTATTATTGTTTATAAGAGTTCTTTATATAGTTTGCATACCTGTCCATTATCAGATTAGTATTTTGCAATATTTTCTTCTAATCTGTAGATTATTTTTCATTCTCTTAACAGTGGCTTTCCAGAGCAGGAACTTTTAAGTTTAAAGAAGTCAAATTTATCAATTTTTCCTTCATGAATCATATTTTTATTACCTAAAAACTCATTATCAAACCCAAAGTCATCTAGATTTTTTCTTGTGTTATCTCCTAGTAATTGTATGGTTTTGGATTTTATATTTAGGTCTGTGATCTACTTGGAGTTAATTTTTTGTGAGAGGTATAGTTTTATCTCTAAATTCATTTTTTATGTGGATGTCCAATTTGTCAGCACTGTTTTTGCAAAGACTATTTTCTCCGTTGTATTGCTATTTCTGCTTCTCAAAGATCAGTTGTCTATATTTATGTGAATATATTTATTTATTTATTTATTTATTTATTTTTGTTTCTCTATTCAGTTCCATTGATCTACATAGCTATTCTTTTGCCAATACCACACTGTCTTAATTACTGTAGTTGTATAGTAACTTTTGAAGACAGTATCAGCCCTCCAACTCTTGCTCTTCTTTAGGACTGTCTTATCTGGTTTGGTTCCTTTGTTTTTCCATATAAATTTTGTAATTGATTTGTTGACATCCTAAAATAACTTGTTGAAATTTTGGTTGAGATTGTGCTGAATCTACAGATCAAATTTGGAAGAACAATTTCTTAACACTGCTGCATCTTTCTGCTCATGAGCATAGAATATATCTCCATTTTTAGTTTTCCTTTAATTTCTTTCATCATAATTTTATAGTGTTCCACACAAATCTTACATTTATATTTTTATTACATTTACCCCAATTTTTGTGCTAATGTAAATGGTATTGTGTTTTAAATTTCAAATTCTACATATTCATTGCTATTACATAGAAAAGCAATTATCTTTTTATATTAACCTTGTATCTTGCCACCTTCCTATTATTGCTTATTGGTTACAGGAAGTTTTTTTTTTTTCAATTCTTTGAGGTTTTTCACATAGATAATCATTTCTTCTGTGAACAAAGACTTTTATTTCTTCTTTTCTTTTTCTTCCTTCTCTTATTACATTAGGTAGGATTTCCAGTCAGATGTTGAATAGGAATGGTGAGAGGAGCCACGCTTGCCTTGCTCCAGGTCTTAGGGAGAAGGCATCTACTTTTTCATCATTAAGTATGATGCAGTACCACTCTGGTGTCTGATCTAGTTAGATCCTGGAAGTTAAGAAGGGTTGAGCCTGCCTAGTACTTGGATGGGAGACCACCTAGGAATACTGGGTGCTGTAGATTTGGGAGAATGACCTGGAAGCCCACTCCTGAAACAACCAGCCATTGAAAACCCTATGAATAGCAGAGAAGTACTGACAACAGTGAGGGGCATGGCACAGTGTTGGGGAGTGTTTCATTCTGTTATACATAGGGTTGCTGTGAGTCAGACCCAACTCCTGGCACCTAACAACAACAGTTTTTTTCTTTTATTATTATCCTTTTAATGTCCATGAGAACAGTAGTTATGGCCCTTCTTTCATTTCTGATTTTAATTTATGTCTTCACTTTTTTTCTTTATTAGGTCCGAGGTATATTAATTTCATTGATCTTTTCAAACAACTTGTGTTCTTATCAATTTTCTCAATTGTTTTCTTATTTCAATTCCACTGATTTCTGTTCTAATTTTTATGTCTTTACTTTTGCTTGCTTTAAGATTGTATTGCTTTTCTTTATTGAGTTTCCCAAAATGAAAGCTTAGATTAATGGTGTTAGTACTTTCTTCTCTTCTAATATATGTATTTGATGCTATGAATTTTATTCCAATAACCATATTACCTGCATCCCTCAAAATTTGATTTTCATTTTCATCTAATTCAAAATATTTTTTTTTTAATTTCTTGAGATTTTTTCTGGGACCCACCAACTTACTTGCAAGTTTTTAATTCCCCAAATTTGGGGATTTTCCAGCTATCTTACTGTTATTGTTTTCCAATTCAGTTCTGTTGTATTATACTCTTTATGATTTCTAGTTGTTTTTAAATTTAGGTATGCCCTACAAGGTAATCTATTTTGATAACATTCCATGTGAACTTGAGAATGTGTTTTCTGTGGTTCAGGGACAAAATATTCTTTTAGATTCAATTAGATCCAGTTGATTGATGGTGCTGATCTGTTCAGTTATATTTTTACTGATTTTTCTGCAATTGATGACAGACCTGTGATGATGACTTCAACGATAATAGACTATTTACCTATTTTTGACTGTAGTTCTATAAATTCTTGCCTCACATATTTTGATAGTTTCTTGGAAGGTACACGTATATGAAGGATTGTTGTGTTTTCTTGGAAAATTTGCCCTTTTATCATTAGGTAATGCCCATCTTTATCTCTATCATTTTTCTTATTCTGAATTCAGCCTTGACAAAAATAAAGCCATGTCAGCCTTTTTCTTCTCTTCTCTTTCATCTTCCTTCCTTCCTTTCTTTCTTTCTTTCTTTCTTTCTTTCTTTCTTTCTTTCCTTCTTTCTTTCTTTTTCTTTCTGTGTGTGTCTGTCTGTGTGTCAATTAATAGATGTGGCTTGTGGATCCCTGGCCTAGAAAGCAGAGATAGTGAAAGGAACTAATCCATGCAATTTATTAGCAGGCACCTTGGAAGGCGTGACAAAGGGCACTTCTGTTCACCCAATGCACTACTCATGTAATTTGTGGTGTAATCATTATGAGCCTCTAACTCACTAGTCTGTTTCCTGGATGGGGGCCTAAGATACAATCATGTCCCATTAAAGTTTATTGTAATATGAGCATTCCCTAGATTACAAAGGCTTGCCAAAGACCAGAATACCCCGTGGGGAGGTTTTTGTACTAGTGTTACCAGAGATTTGAGGGGAGTGCAGGTAGGCAGTTCTGGAGCATGGGTCCAGGAATTTGGCAACAATGATTTTTTTTTTTTTTAATGTGGTGCTGGGGGTTGAATCCAGGGCCTCACACTTGCATCCTCTGCAAGTGCTGGACCACTGAGCTGCACCCCCACCCCCCCTTTTTTTTTTTACTTTTTGAAACAGGGTCTCACTAAGTTATGCAGACTGCCTCTGGTCTCAAACTTGTGATCCAACTGCCTCCACCTCCTGAGCCACTGGGATTACATGTGCCACTGCTCCCGGCTCACAATGATGGTTGTTATGTCCAGCATATAAGTGAATTTATACTGGACACAGAAGTTACAGTAGAGAATATAGATAAGGCTTATTAAAAGATAGTATACCATTAAAAAATAATTGCAGAGGAGACTGAGGCACCTGGAAAGGCTTAGCTAAACCTGAAAAAGAACATGAATAAACTGGATTCCTTGGGTGAATCTACATAAGGATATTTCTATTTCCCAAGGAGAATAGAGTTAAGCAGTCTTCTAGAGGGAAAAGTACCTTAAAGAGAGAAGATGGTGAACCTGAGAGAAGGGAGAGGCATGTATGTGGTTGATAGAGGAAGAAGAGTAAATGGGAAGAAATGGAAAGGAAAGAAGAAAGGAAAGAGTGGGCACATGTTTACTCTAGTTTTAGTCAAACTAGGGTATGCCCAGTGTGACATCAGCCCTGGGTATTCAACTCTGGGCACCAAGAATGATGACATGAGGTGAGGGTCTTTGTTCTGTAAATGGATCAATGGCTTTGATTAGAGTGTGGAGGCCATTAGAAAATGTCCTTCCAAACTCCTCAGAGACACACATGGCTTCATCCATCATGGCTGAATGACAGGAATTTGAATCTTTTCTTCCATGTTGTTGTTGTTGTTGTTGTTGTTGTTGTTGTTGGGTGCTGTCAAATTGGGTCTGACTCATAGTGACCCTATGTACAAAAGAACAAAACACATTCTGTACCAGGCACATTTTTTTTATGTTTAAGCATGTTGTTGCATATGCTGTGTCAATCAATCTATTTGAGGGTCTTCCTTTTTTTCATTGACTTGCCACTCTCCCAAATATGATGTCCTTCTCCAGGGATTGGTCCCTCCCAACAACATGTCCAAAATACATAAGATGCAGTCTAGCCATCCTTGTTTCCAAGGAACACTATGATTGTGCTTCTTCTAGGACAGATCTGCTGGTTCTTTTGGCAGTTCATAGTATATTCAATATTTGTTTTTAGCACTACAATTAAAAAACATCAATTCTTCTCTTATCTCCCTAGGCTAACCTGCCTGTCACTAGAGAATCTCCCCAGGATTTAAATCCAGTGGCTTTGATTAACATCCATGTTTTTTTACATTATATTAAAGCAGACTTCTCAAGAAAAGAAGAGACACCAGGATAATTATTAATCTTTAGGAGGATTTATTAATTACTAGCACTGACCTAGCCTGAGAAATCTCTGGAGAGCTGAGCAAAGGGAAAATGGCAGGCTGAGTCCTTTAAGGAATTCATCAAAGGGCTGTTCCCTCAGTAAGGGTGCAAAGAACTAGCTAAGCAGAATACAGAAGCAGAATAGGTTTGATTAGTAACCTGATATATGGGGGGGGGAGTCTCACAAGGGGGAAAAGGGTGCAAAAAAAGACAAAGAAGTCCCATTCAAGGTGGGCCTTCAGAGCATATACCACAGATAGAAGCCAGAAATTTATCTGGTTGGCTAGCAATCTAGCTGCCATGGTTACACAGGAAGGGTGCATTCCAATGACCAGTCTTGCAGGTAGGAGAACAAAAAGAAAACTTTTGCAGGTGGTGTTGACAGTGGGAACAGAGACTTAATGGTTACAAAATTGTGAAACCATCCAAAAGAATACTCTTGAGATTTTAACTTACAGAAAAGAGGAGCTACAGAAATTTCAGAGAAGTGGGAGAGAGGAGGTGTGTGGGGGTGAGGGTACCTTTGGAATCTTTTTCGTTCCCCCCTTTGATCCTTTTTATAAGTATTTTTACTCAAAACAATCATTATCACCATCTTATGGCCTCATATATGCTGATGGCTTTCTAGTTGGCAAGGTCTGATATTTGACCAAAGCCATCTGCCTGGTTGTGGTATGTTTTTCTATAAGGCTCCTTATAATGGTCCTGATATTACTATGCACTGTTTGCATCGCCCTGAAATTATCCCCGTTATCTTGTTACATATAAGCATACAAAAGAGTACAAATATTAGTCTATAAAATAGAGTCCCACACTGACTCATCCTCAAGCTTCTGCCATGTGTGTACTAGTCAGCTTCCAGTATGACTAGAACAGGGCTGTAGTTTTCCTTAGGCTTCTGTGGTGCATAGAGTAGTCAGCCTCCGGAGCGATTACAGCAGGGCTGCAGTTCTCATTGTCTGATGCAGCAGCAGGACCTCGGTGCAGCATCACTTGCGGGGATGTTCTGGGTCCTGCTGGCAAGTCCACCCCTCTGAGGCTGCAGGCTTCAGGCAACTGTCATGAATCCAAGGCACTGTTCCTGCAATTTAACAGCAATGTGGGTGGACAAGATTATAGTATGTGGCCCATCCCATATGGGTCTCAATGAGGTTGGATTCCATTTTTTAAAACAAACAAGAACCCCTGGTTTAAAGGGGTATATAGAGAGTCAAACTTATGGGTATTCTTTCCTGGAGATCCATGGATCTCCTGTATGGCTATTCCCAGATCCTGCAGTTGTCTCCACAGTTATTGCTCCCAGTTCCTGGAGGTCACCTTTTATCTGGCCTATAATAGGGGGTGGCCAGCCAAGCATAATCTCATATGGTAAATACCCAGTAAATTTAGTTTGGGTGCACCTGACATGGAGGACCACCATGGGCAAGACCTGATTCCATCTTAGATGAGTCTCTCGACAGTATTTCCTTATCAGTTAAGAGTCTAGTTCATGTGTTCCACTTTCCCTGAACTTTGTGGCCGGTCCCTGAATTTTGTGGGCAGTAGGCAGTACATAACTTCCATCTTATCTCTAGCATTCTGGTGAGTTCTTTAACCACCTCTGCTATGGCTATGAATGCTGGTCCAAAGTCAAAGTAGGCCAAATCTAGGTATAGTGTCTCTTAATAGTACCTTGGTCACTCCTCAAGCTTTCTCTGTGTGGGTTGGGAAGGTTTCTATCCACTCTGAGAAGGTGTAGATCAACACTAATAAATATTGCTTATTATTAACTGGGGTAGCCCCCAGCTCGAGGTAGCTCGTAAAATCTATTAGTAAGTCTTCACACGGGGCTGCCCTGGTTTCCTGAATACCAGGGGACGTGGTTAACCCCTGTCCTGGATTGTTTTGGGCACATGTCAGGCACTGTTCACAATGGCTGGGATGACAGCAGTATGCCGTGGCACATAGAAGTGCCATCCTATAAGAGACTCCAGTGCCGTCTTTCCTAGGTGTGTTTCTCCGTGGAACTGTCTTACAAACTTAGGAGCCAGCATGTCTGGTGTGGCTAATCTTCCATCAGAGAATTTCTATCATCCTCCTTCCATGTATTTCCCAAATTCCTTGGCAAGCCAAGGCTTTTCATTGGGAGAGTAACGTGGGACCTCTACAAGAGGTGGTCCTCAGAGAAGAGGCATTGCCAAACCCTCCTCTCTAGGCTGTGTAACCTTTTTTGCTGCTTGCTTTGCCTCCCTGTTGGCTTTCTGGTTTCCCTTTGCCTCAACAGTGCCTGTCTGCTGATGCCCTTTGCACTGTATGATCACCACCCTTTGTGGAGCCCAGGCAGCATCCAGAAATTATAAAATCTCCTCTTTATATTTTATTTCTTTTCCTCCCACTCTCTCTGTAAATGGTCCCATGAACATGCAGAGTAGCAAAAGCATACCTTGAATTGATGAAAATGTTTGCCTTCTTTCCTTTTGACAGGAAAAGGACCCTCAAAAGGGCTATGAGTTTTACTTTTGAGGCTGAAGAGCTTTTAATTTTTAGAAAACAGGGGCTACAAACATTTAGGAGACGTGGGAGAGAGGAGAAGGGGGCTCTTTAGAATCTCTTTCAACATAACACGCTCTTAATCTTGTTCAAGTTAAAAAGTGAAGTTGTATTTGGTGTAGGCCTTGTGGTGCAGTCTATGGGTTGTGGGCATAAATGTCTATAGAACAGATAATATAAATGACAGGTTGGAAGAGGACCCTGGCTCTTCAGTAAGTTCATCTAGAGTATGCATGCACTTCTCTGCCTCAGCTAATCGTTGCCATACAGAAATGTGGACACAGTGTTGCCAGACAAGGCAGAGATGCAGATTTTTGTCCACACAGAAATCTCTTTTAAAAAAATGTTGGCAATTAACCTAAACTGTTTAGAAATACTGGAATGGCTGGCATATTGGGAGGATAAGGAGTTATGCAAATGAATTGGAGTTGTTTGCGATAGGGGAGAAATAGCAGGTAATGACTGATGGGTAGAGGCAGCTTCTGGAGAACCTTGATAGTCTTACTCAAGCAATTTCTGGGTCTGAGCCATCACCAAAGCAGTAAGCAAGAACAGGATTAGAATGGCATTTTTAAAAGATCATTTGGCAGTTGATGGGGGCAGGGCTGAGAGTAAGGTAGTGAATTAGAAGTCTATCATTAAGCTAAGTAAGGGTAAAGGACAGATGACAAAGGCCTATTTACTTTGTTCTTTCTTCTGCCAGACTGCTAACTCCAAGTCAGCAGGGCTCCTGTGTGTCTTGTTTCTTGCTGTGTCTCTAGCATTAAGCAAAAAGCTTGCTCAACATTTGTTGAAAGAATGAAGAGGAGGGAGTGACAATAGAAGTATTTTAAAGGGCAGGGTTTAAGAGTCACCTGCAGGGCTGGGGGTATGGTTAAGTGGTTGAGTACTTGCAAAAAAACACGCACGAGGCCCCAGGTTCAACTCTTGTCTTGAGGTGAGTGAAAAGTTGGTACTGGTGAAAACAGTTATAGGAGTGGGGAGCTATGGGGTTCTGTTCCCTGAAGCTTCCCCTATGAATGAGCCTTCGGGAGGGGATATTCTCAATGAAGATGTAACATGTACAGGTTTTGTTGTTGTTGTTTTTAAACAAACACCTTGAGAGTGTTGGATTCCTGGCATTTCCTGTGGCTTCTTCAGCCCACTAGAAAAGGAAATAGCAAGTATCCCGAAGGATTAAAAGATTAACAGAAAATGTAGGGATGAACAATTCCTGTTCTCCTCTACTTATCAGTATTCCTGAAGCGCACAGCAAATGGGACTGATCTCGGCCTCTGACCCCTCGAGGCTTATTTTCAGGGTGGGGCTCGACTGTCCCTATGACCCTCCAAATCTCTGGGCCTGGCGAGCTCCTACCCTAAGCAGAGATCGCAACCCCAACCCCATCCTCAACCCCAAACCTCGCTCCAAGACCTCCGTCTTCCCACACATCCCATTTCTTGAAGGGAACCACCTTCAGCTCCGCCCTCTCCCCCCCACCTCCTCTTCCTGCTCCCCCGCCCCATTTCCTTCCCCTTTGCCCGCCTCCTCTTCGGGCTCACAGTGGGCCCTGCGCCCTCCCGCGTCCGCTACATCCTGGCCCTGGCACCTTTTCCTCCTCCCGTCAGTCGGCGCCCTTCCCGTGCAGCCAGGGCAACCCCGTGCCTGGCTTGCCCAATGAGGAGACGGGGCGGGACTTGGGTCAGAGCGGAAGTGGTGGCCGGAGCGGAAGTCGAGTTGCCGCCACCACCGCCGCCGCGGGTTGTAGAGCCAGGGTATCCGCCGCCGCCGCCGCCGCTGCAGCTGCTGCCTCCGTCTTGCAGCCACCGCCTCCGCCGCCTAAGGAGTGAGCTTGGGAAAGAAACACTCGCCGCTTTCAGAGCTTCGTTGGAAGCGTCTTTGTCCTGTACAGCTTTCCAGCGGTGAGTGCGGCGCAGAGCCCTTCGGGGGCTCCAGGGGCCCCAGCCCGAAGCCCCTTGTAGGCGGCGGCGGCGGCGGCGACCCTGCGGATAGCAGCGCGCGGTCTCCTAGGCCCCGCGCCCGCGGCTCTGGCTCGGCCTCGCCGCGGCCCCTCCCTGTTTCCGGGGCCGGGCCCTTTACCTCTGAGGGAAGCCTAGACCTCCCGTGCAGCCTGAGGCCCTGCCTGGCAGGCGGGGTGCGACTCCATACAGGGTAGAAGGGACAGTCGAGCCTCGGACCTCGGACTCCTCATCACCCCCTAGCTTCGATCCCCGCGTGACCCCCTCCCTGCACCTTGGTCGGCAAGAACCGTCCCTTTCAGCCTTGTCATTCTGTTCCGTTTTTTGTGGCTTCTAGAAATTGAAATAACCACGCGCGGGCGAGTTCTCGATCCCCAGTGCCCCCATGGGACGACCCCGAGATGAGTGAGAGATTTAACCTTGGTAGACAGCAGGCGGGAATCCCCCTCCCACTTTGCAGTAAAGCTGTTTCATCATCCTCTGGTTTTGGAACATGGTAGGGCCCGAGATTCCTTGGAAAAGCGAGGTAGAGGTTTGAAGAAGAAATGGATTTGTTGGAAGCAGTTACTGACTCAGGCCTCATTCCCAGGAACAAAATATCAGAGGCTGAGAATTGAGTATTTTCGCTTGGCAATATACTAGAATCCTTTTTTGTGTCCTCTCCCCAAAACCCCCGTACACGTTTTTCGGTCTGAAATTTGCCAAGTGGCCTTTCTGGAAATGGGAAAGAGGTGAGAGGGATGTGGACCCCTTTTCTTCAGTAAATGAGCACATCAATGTCTATTGCAAATGGAGAACTTACATGTAATGGGGTTTTCAAAGGTGACAGCATAAGTAAAATAATTGGTCAGTCTTTCTGTAAAAGTACATGTCTCTTGTCCGTCCTTCTGCCTTTCTCTCTGGTAAGACTAAATAGCATCAGGTTCTGATTTTATTTGCCCTGTGTGGGAGATGGAATTTGGCAAGATAATGTTATGAATATATAAAGTCAGCCAGTCCAAAGGAGCCAAAACAGAAAGGTGAAGCACTTACAAGAATATGAAAAATGTCTACTGTGAATATGAGATTTGTTGCCATCTCAGTTGTTCATATAAAACCACAAACATGCAGTTTAGAGAACTGAACACATGATTGCATAGCTTTTTGCATTTTCCTGTTGAAAATTTGTATAAGTATCATTTGATTCTTGACTGCTTCTAGTGTACCTATTACAGTGTCTGAGCCCTCATTTTTCTTGGATCCATGTCCTTAGTAGCACACAGTATGGTAAGTGTAAAACCTCTTGGTTTTACTTGTCCCATCTTAGAATTTTAAAAATGGACTTCAAAATGGAAGGCTAGAAATCCAGTAGCTATTGTTGAATTATTTTGCTGGCCTCTGCCTTCAATGAAATAAGTAACTACTCACCCATCTTACAGATGAAGTCTTTTTGAGAATTGAGATGGTTCAGCCTAACCCACACACTTAGTTTCAGATTGAATATCCTCTTTCATCTGTAGCAAATATTTATGAACTGTCGGCCTCTGGAGTACGGCTCCTTCCCTATAATCTTCTGTACATTTCCCGTCATGCAGTGCTTGTGTTATGTTGAAGCCATTTTAGAATTGGAGCTCCATAGATCAGGGAGGCAGCCTCTGTAAAACCAGGCTGGGCAAATTCCCTTGATGCTAGTCCCCTAGGCAGAGTCTCTAGAGATTTGGGTTGCTGCAAAAATTGTGTTTTCTATACTTGGCTATGGATCCAGAAACAGAAAGAGCACTAAAATTGGAGTTAGGTAAATTTGATTCAGTGCTTGCCTGTAGTATTTTCTAGCATGTTAATCAACCTCTGGTTCTTAGTTTCCCAGTCTCCAGAATTGTCATGAGGCATTTTTACAAACTGGTAAGTTGGTAAATATAAGCTTGACATTTTGTTGTTTTTTAATCATTGATTTTACTTTCTTTTTCTTCAGTTATATTCTGATATGACCCAACCTTGCTTTTGTACAAGTTGCTTTGAAAAAATGATGTATTATTGTAGTTTACTTTGCAAATAGCAGATCCAGTTTTTCTGAATCATTTTCTCATCTGTATAGTATAAATGGTAATGCAGTCTTTGATGTGTTATGACAGACTCAATTAAAGTAAGTTTCTGGGGTATAGATTTTATTTCATTTAAATTTTTTAAATGTTTAATACATAAAAATGGCACTTATTGCCAGGTGTGGTGGCACACGCCTGTAATCCCAGCGGCTCAGGAGGCGGAGGCAGGAGGATCGCAAGTTCGAGACCAGAGGCAGTCTGTGTAATTTAGTGAGACCCTGTCTCAAAAAGTAAAAAAAAAAGGGGGGGGGGGGGGGGGCTGGGGGTGCAGCTCTTGCAGAGCATGCAAGCAGGAGACCTTGGGTTCAACCCCTAGTACCAGGGGGAAAAAAAAAAAGAAGGCGCTTATCAGTGGTACCATATGATGTTTAAATACTTGTATGCATCATGTAATGTTTAAATCTGAGTAAACATGTGTCGCCTAAAACATCATTTTTTTGAGGGAAACATTCTAAGTCCTTTCTACTAGCCTTTTGAGATAATGTATCATTATCTATAGTCATCCTACTGTGCAATAGCACACCAGAACTTCTCACTCCTATCTAACTGTAACTTAGTACTCATTGATCAGCCTTTCTATAGTAGATTTTTAATAAATTTTTTGACAAGATGTATGTATGTATACATATTTAGATTAGGCATAGCATATGTGCTTTGTTGTTGCTGTTGTTAGGTGCTATGTAGGATAGACATATATAGAATATATCCATTTGTGACTTGTTCACCAATTGCTGAGGTAGCATCAGGTGATTTAGTATATAATTATAATAGCTACCACTTGTAGCACTTACTATGCTTTGTTGTAACTACTTCATATATACTAACTCAGTCTTCTTATCAGCCAGTGAGAGGTAAGTACTGTTAGCTTCATTTTACAGATGCGGAAACTGAGATACACCAAATAATTTTCTCAAGGACACACACACACGTGCGCGTGCGCGCGCGCACACACACACACACACACACACACACACACACACACAGCACAAGGTAAGTGCTGGAATCAGGAATCAAACCCAGGTAGGCTCTAAGGAATGATAGATTTCTTCTTGTAGTAAAACAACACATGTATATCTTTTATGTAACACCTAGTCCTTAATTTTTCTGTTGTTGTTGCTAGGTGCCATTGAGTCGGTATCCGACTCATAGCGATCCTCTGTACAACAGGGGAAACACTATTGTCAGTGCTTCTCTGCTGTTCATAGGGTTTTCAATGGCAGATTGATTTTTGGGAGGGGGTTGCCAGGTCCTTCTCCCAAGCCTACAGCTTCTGGTGTACCCAAGCGGTTTCCCATCCAGGTACTAACCAGGCCCGACCCTGCTTAGCTTCCGAGATCTGACGGGATCGGATGCCACAGGGCTACAGCTGCAGGCCTAATTTTTCTGTACATGCATCCTATTAATGTATTGAAACTGGCATTCAACTGTTTTTTAATATATAATGTGATAGGGGTGTACTCTTTCAAGCCTATGGATAAGATACTGCAGGTGTGCATCAGCAAGCGAGCTTTTGAAAAATCCAGTTTTTCTAGGACTTGCTTCATACTACGGAGGCAGTTCATCAGTTACTCTGTGGGCTACAGTCCTCGATTATTCGCCTAATAGAATTTGGTCATTACCATCATTAATTGTTGCTTATTGCACTGCTTTTTCTGTAGATTTTTAGATTTTCTGTATTTTGTTGGGGAAGAGGAGATCAGAAAATATATCCATGTAAATGGGAACAGTCTAAATTATTATATCCTATTAATGTCACCTGCTTTTTTAGTGGCATTGGCATTTTTCATTTAAATGAGGATACCCTTAAAGGACAAACCACAATTCCATTATAAAGGGATTTTTTAAAGTTCCATGATTTCTACATTTTTCTAGGAAATAATAATTCATACTAGTTAGGAGGCAGGAAATTACTGTTGTAGGATAACAACTTTTAGGCTGTAGAACTGTCTTGCTCTCAACATGAATATGATCAACTCACCTGTATGTCATAATAGAGCAACTGACAGTTGAAGCTAGATTTTGAGGAAGGTTTTCCAAGGGGAATGCTAAAGGAGGAAAAATTGATTAAAAGTACTTCTATCTTGTGATATGTGTGCTAAAAGCCACTTATACGAATGCTTTTTATACATAAGGATCTACAAGAGGCAAGTTACATGTTTCTAATACTTGAAATGAAAATGAGCAATGCCCTTATAAAAACAAGTTATGCTATCAGACTGTAGATTAGTTGATATTTTTTTTTTTTCTGGCCAGCTCTTTATTATGTAACTTTTCCTTCCCAGTGGTTTCTTTCTCAACAAGAAAAATTATTTCTGAATGGCCTTGACCAAGACAAACAGATTGAAGACTATACCTGAAGTACACCCTGTCTATTGTTATTGTTTGTCCTCAGATAAGGGCCTTAGTTTAAAGCTTGTTTGACAGTCTGGTGAGTTTTGGCGTATACTGTAACTTTACTTTGCACAATTATTCAAAAAGTTACCAATTCTATCTTTTCCTTAAGTAAGCATTGGGAATTATAATTGGTCTTTAGAAGATTGTGCTATGTTGAAGAAAGGAGGTTAATTTTAAAATTGATGTTGGTTTAGATTCCAGCTCTGCCATATATAACTATGTGACCCTTTACACTTTATAAGAATGGACACTGTCACCTGTTTCATAAGTACTTAGGAATGAATTGATATAAATCCCTAAGTGTTTTGCCCATTTAAGCAGACCATAAATGGTGCATATTTTGTGACTTACCAAGCTTATTAGCTGTTTTGGCTTTTTATATAGCTAACTAATTGGACTTCTGAACAGAAGAGATGGATGGAGAGTATTTCAAGGACTGGTTGAAATTCAGTTGGAATCTGTAACTAGTTGCTGAAATAATATTAGTCAAAAGTAATAATTAGTTGCTGAAAAATATTAGTCAAAAAGGATAATTTTGACTTCTGATTCGAGCTGTGATGGCTCTTTTCAAGAAGTAGTCTAAGAATATACTTGCAGTCTGTATTTTATAAGTCAAATAGAGTCTCCCTGCTTCTGTTCACATAGGAATTGACAATTTATTTCTTTAAAATAGTGTATTAATTGATCAAGTGTTTTGATATTCAGTGTGGTAGACAAGTTTGGATTACTGTCTTAAGCTCACAACCCAGTGTAGCAGCCAACAAAGATATTTACAATAAACTGCAATAAGTGCTGTTGTAGAAATAGGCGTAGGTAGCTGGTTGCAGGCATAGGTAGCTGGTTGCAGTTGCACAGACCTGTAATCCTAGTTACTTGGAAAGGTAAGGCAGGAGGACTGCAAGTTCAAGGGCTCGGATGCAGCTCAGTGATAGAATGCTTGCTTACTGTGCAAGAGGCCATGGATTCAGTCCTTCAGTACTGGGAAAAAAAAAAAGAAATGGGTATAGGTAACTCACATGTGCTTGTCTTTTTAAAAAGTCACTAAAGAGAGCAGTCTAGATTTAAAAAGAATTGAGGTGCATAGTAAGTGTCCCTTCCCTCATTGGCCATTTGTTAACTTTAGTGTGAAATATACTGTGACTGCATTTATTTGAGTGCTCAGAGTGCAAACTGTGCTAAATATTTTGCATCATGAACAGATTTACTCCTTGCAGGAAGCTTATTGAATAGATTTGCCTATCTTATAGGTAAGAAAACAGATACATGGGAATCAAGTAACCTGTGGCGTTATCATGTGATAACTGATAAATTGAATTGGGTGGCTTCATTATGTTTGTGCGCCCCAAACTTTTGAAACCTATTCATAGGGGGAACCACTTATACTGCCTTTGTGGATCATAATTAGCATATTGTCTTTTTGGATTGATTACCTAAAGCCAAAAGAGATCATTTTATTGTTATATCTGCTATTGATTCGCATGTGTGATGATGTTGGACCTATCACTTAACACCTTCATTGTTTTAACTTGACTCTTGGCTCATTGGGCATAACGAGCAATGCTATTCAATAACTGGTGAAAGAAGGAAGGGATTTTGAAATAAAGGTGCAACTTCCTGTCACACTTCAGTGTTCACTGGACATAAAGCAAATGGCTTTGTATTTCACATATGCTGTGTTTCTGTTTCTAACAAAGAACCTGCCAGTATTTGAATGAAATGAAAGTTATTACAGGAATCTAAATTTTGTGTGGAGAATAGCACACAGACATTTTTAGAGTAGGTGTTTTTCAGCAAGTAGTTTCCTTTGAGAGCCAGGAGCACTTAACTTTTTCTGGCAAACACCTACTAACCAACTGGTCCTGCTGACTTTGTCAGTGCCTCCTGCAGTAGCTTGGCGTGATTTTCCTTCAGCAGAGTGACTCTAGAGCTATAACTTGCTTTACGGGGCTGGGGATGCTCTATCTGGAGTGGTACCTCTGAATGCTGTTTAGAATCGGCACTCAGTTCCTTACCCCATTGAAACTTTTGAGCCTGGATTTTTAAGAGTTTCTGTCAGTTTCCCCTCTCTGGATTGATAATTGTTCTCATTTCTTTAGCTAGTTTGGTTTTTGCTTTTTCTTTTACCTAGGAAAACACACATACACTTCATCATAAATCTGTTTTTCCTGTCACTATCTGGAGTTCCCTTTTTCTGTCCTATACACATCTGTCCTATTCCATAAAAGGAGTTAAGGCCTATATGCTTCAAACTAAACCTCGCTCTAATTCTAGGGGGCTGCTTTTCCAAAGAGAAGCATTGTACCTTTAAATATGTTGCCTTCTTAGGTTCCTACCATTAGAATTTAAGTTCTTGGAGGGGAGGACCATACTGCTTGTATTTCTTTTGAACTCCTTTCAGTGAACAATCCAGAGAGTTCTTGGAAATACTGCCAGCCTTTTTATTTTCCAGTTATTTTAACACATTGGATTATATGCATTACATTTTTGTGAAGTAGCTTGAGAGTAAGAGTATTTGCTTATGAGCCTTTACTCTGGCCAGCATTATATAGGCATTTTATGTGCATTATCTTATTTGAGAGCTGTTAATGTCTACTTTTAGTACTGAGGAAATGCAGAGTCTGAGAAGTTATATTCTGGAAATATGGAAAAAAATCACTCAGTTGCTTTATAGAAAGCCACATTTGTTATATGTAGGGCTTTCCTGAAAACAAATCCCACCATATGTTTAATATAAAGCTTGGGCAATTCTTGATGTACAATAAGTAATGGAACTCTCATTTTAAATTTCTAATAAATTATTAAACCCAAAGCTTTTTATTTGGGGATTTAATGTGTTCTTTTCCTTGCAAACGAAATATAGCTGAAAGTTAATGCCTCTAAAGGCACAATTATTTTTAAGTCTTCCTTTGGAATGACTTTTTAAAAAAATATAGATGTGCACTTTACCACTGAGCTGAACCCCCTAGCCCATTTTTTTTTTTTTTTTTTTTTTTTTTTTGAGACAGGATTTTGGTAAGTTAAGAGGCAGGCTGCCTCTGGCCTTGAACTTGCGTGATCCTCCTGCCCCCACCTCCCCAGATGCTGGCATGGGCCACTGCACCTGGAAAGCCCTACATATAACAAATGTGGCTTTCTATAAATCTACTCCTACAGATTTTTTTTAAAAATATAGGTGGATAGTCATTTTTGTCTTTATCCTTGAGTGTCTGTTTTGGTGAGGGGGGGTCACTTCACAGAATTTTGACTCCAACTAGGAAAATGCTTAGGCAAAAAACTGAGATAGAGGAGGTAGGTTGGTTCACAGATACTCTTGTTTCAGCATTGTTTGTCTGAGTTAGTGTTTCATTTGTTTGATGGAACTCCTGTTATTTTGTGGGCACTTTTAGAACAAATTTTCCCTGGCCATGGTGGCACATCCCTATAAGCCCAGCACTTGGTAGGCAGAGGCAAGGAGGATTGTGATTCCAGGCCACCTTAGACGACATAGTGTGAGCCTGTCTTCAAAAAACCAAGGGCTGGGGATGTAGCTCAGTGGTAGAGTGCTTCCCTATCATGTGCAAAGCCCTGGGTTTGATTCCCAGCACTGCAAAAAAAAAAAAAAAAATCATAGCTTTCTGAATCTCTGTACCAGTAGCTTTTTAAAAAGCCTTTCTTTTATAAAACACAATATACAATATTTTGGCTCCCTGGTACTTACCATAGGGTATATACTTATACCGACTGTGTAGAAAGAGGAAACAGAGTAAACAGATCCATATACACCTTAGCCCAGGACCTGTGGCTGGTCTGTATTGTGATTTCCAGACATGGGGAGGAAATATTTTTAAAAAGAAATATATAGCTGGGTGTAGTAGCAAACACTCAGCACTCAGGAGGCTAAGGCAGGAGGATCATGAGTTCAGGCCAACCTGGGCAACATAGTGAGATTTCTGTCTCAAAAAAACAGAAAAGAAAAAGTAAAGTAATAAATACCAAAAGACAATTTCAAAAATGGGCCAAAGAAAAGGATTTTAATAATATCACCACCCAGACACATTGGAGAGAGAACCACCGTTAGCTATTTGGTGTTAACTTTTCTGACATGTGTATATATTCTTTATGAGATATTTTTCAAAAATGAAACACCCTTGTGCCACTTCCTCCCTCATCCCCCATAGCTCTTATTAAATATATCTTTCCCATTAAATGCCTTTTTTCGATGGAGTGCAATCTTGTACTCTCTTTCTTTTTAAACCATTCCCCTATTGTTGGATATTTATTTAGGTTGTTTCCAATATTTTATTAAGCAGTTGCTGCATTCATTAGGAGGTACCTCACAGTCCTGTGACTTGCTGCATCCAGTGGCTTCGAACAGATTGACACCATCATGACCATGTGGGTGTGCTTGAGAACACTTGTTCTCAAGCATGTCAGTATCTTCCTGAAATAATGCCAGGCACAAAGAAGATCTGTTAGATCTGTTTGCTCACTGTAGGGCTAGACTCCGTGCAGTCTCTAATGAATGTTTACCCTGGTTTTTTTTTTTTTTTTTGGTAGTACTTGGGTGTTTGAACCTTGCACATGCTAGGCAAGTGCTATGCTACTGAGCTGTGTAATATACACACATACCTTTTATTTATTCATTTATTTTTTGAGGCAGGGTCTTGCTAATTTGTACAGACTGATTCTGGCCTCAAACTTGTGATCCTCCTTCCTCAGCCTCTTGAATCACTGGGATTACAGGTATGCACCATGTTGCCTAGCTATTTCTTGCCAGTATTTTCTTGGTGGGCCTTTATTCAAACTCTCAGAGGAAAGATATGTCCTGATTACAAACCATCATTGCTATCATCACTAGAAAATTTGATTCAAAACTAATAAATACAAATCACTTAAAGCCAGGTGCAGTGGCCCATGCCAGCATCTGGGGAGGTGGGGGCAGGAGGATCACGCAAGTTCAAGGCCAGAGGCAGCCTGCCTCTTAACTTACCAAAATCCTGTCTCAAAATAAAAAAATGGGCTAGGGGGTTCAGCTCAGTGGTAAAGTGCTTGCAAAGTATGTTCAAGGTCCTACGTTCAACCCCTAAGTACTGCAAAAAAAAAAAGTCATATTTAACATATATGTCCATTTTGAGTTCATTGAGGGGTTGAGTCTTATCTAGGAATGTTAATAGCATTATGACATACTCCTGGTGCAAAATTTATCTAGACTTTTGCTTTTTATTCTTATGGAATTGTATATTTAAGATCCTCCCCTTCCTTTTTTTTCTGGTACTGGGGATTGAACCCAAGACCTGCATGCCGGGCAAGAACTCTACCACAGACCTTAACATCCGAGCACTTTTTGGAATTATATATTTAAAAAAAAAAAAGAATCCAAGCTTACATCTTTTGGATTAAAACAGTGATGTGTAGACACTGTAAGGAGAACAATAGTACTTCATATTTTGTATAGTGTGCGATTTTTAAGAAAAAAATCTTTAATTCCCTGCATCTCAAGTTCACAGCAACACATCTGAAGGAGGTGCTGTTATCATCATTTTATAGATCGGAAGACTGGGATTTAACAAGCTCATACTACTGTGTAGTGGGAGATTGTGCTCTCACACACAATGCTGTTGCCTTTCTGTTGTACCACATGTTAGTAGCCTGTGTTTTTTGCTCTTCCAGCAATGAGTGAATAAACTTAAAAGATATTTATTTGACTATGTTTTGTGCTTAGCACAGTTTTAGGCATTGATTATGAAACAAATATGAAGCTTTCCTTTGAGGGACTCCACATGTGAACCTGTAATTGGTACAGCTTTCATCGTCTGGAGCATAGAACAGCATAAAGAACTCTAGACTATGTAATAGGCACCAAGTGTATTGGGGGTTACAGATAGGGTTTGCACAGGCAGGAAGGGAAGCATATAGGAAAGTGTTTGAGGTAAAGCAGACTTAAAAAGTAGTTTCAGACTTGTTTGAGTATGGTGTTTATGGGGCATGTGGCAGTGTCTAGCCTAAGAGAAGGGTACATATTGGAGAATAGCAGATGAAAAAGCCTCACAGGTAAATAGGAGCAAGCCAAGTTACAAATGTTTTGAGAGCCAGTTAAGAGTTTAGCCAAAAGGGAGTCATTGAGAGTAACTGAGTAAAGGTAAAGGCATGGTTAAGAGGTGGTTTAAGAAGAGTAATTTTGTAGTCAGGCATAGAAATACCGAGAATGAATTACAAATATATGGGAGATTGAACATGCTTGTGACGAGTAGGACCTTTGGATTATTTGAGAAAAACGAGAATACTATCAAATTTGCAGTAGGAATGCACTTGAGGTACATACAAACAATTTTAATACTGAAAAAATGTGATCATGTTAATTCACAGGTATAGATGACCTTCTTTGCAAGAATATTTTCTATTTTTCTTTTGTGATACTAGGGGACTGAACCCAGTGTCTTGTGTATACATTATGAGTGCTGTGTTACTGGGCTGCACCCCTAGCCCTTTTTTAATTTTTTAAATTGAGACACAGTCTTGCTAAACCACACAGGCTGCATCTGACCCTGAACCTGTGATCCTCCTGCCTCCATTTCCCAAGTGCCTGGTGTTATAGATGTGCACCACCATTCCTGGCTTGAATATTTTCATTTTAAGGCAGTGCTGTCCAATACAAGTAGAATGCTGTCCAATAGAAGTAGAATGTAGCTTCCGGTAGCTACATTAAAAACTGTATAATAAATAAATAAACAAAGGTTGCAGGTTTAGTTCAGTGGTAGAGGCTTTGCTTACCATGTGTGAAGCCCTGGGTTCAGTCCTCAGCACTGTAAAACAACAACAAAAGTGAGATTAATAATTTTTTATTTTACTTTTTATATCCAGAGTATTTCAGCAAATGGCATCAGTTGCATTTCAAGTGAATAGGCACATGTAGCTCGTGGCTATGGTAATAACATAGCTTGGATTACAAAAGGCTTTCTGGAGGGGGCCATGTTGGAGTTGTGCTCTGAACAACTTTGTTTTCAGAGTAAATGGGAAAGGCCATTCCAGGGAGGGAGGTTAACTTAGTCAAGACAGAAAAGCACACTTTGTATGTAAGAGAACCATTTTGGTAGAAGCACATTTTGTGTGGAAGGCTTGTTAGAGAAGTCTGGAAAGGTAGGTGCACTTTTACAGGGGAGGAAATCTGACTCTACTGTCTACGGCAGGGAACTAAAGAATTTTGAGCAGGGTTTGGGGGGTTAGTTTAGCTCAGTTGGTACACAGTACTTGTTTAGCATGCACTGAGGCCCTGAATTCAATCCCCAGCACCACCACCAAAAAAAAAAAAAAAAGCTTTTTGGGCAAGAAGTGACTTGATCAGGGATTTAAGATGAGTCTGATAGCAAAGGAGGGGACTAGAGATAATGAGAGACTGAAAGCAGTGAGAATAGGGAAAGGTTATAGATGGGAGATTTATTGTAGATGTAGAAGGAGGAACAATGTCATTTCTCCCTTGTCTCCTGCCTTCCTCCAAACTGCTGGTTGCTGTGTAACCCATTTCCTGTTGAAATTGGTCTAGCTGCTTCAAAATCCATATTATATAAGTCAAAAGTTACATAAGCAGTAGGCATCAGGACATTAAGCATAGGATTTTGTTTGCTGTAAATTGTTTCTGTGGCTATGTGTACTTCAAAGTTTTGGAAACGCATAAGTGAATATAGACTTATTTAAAGGCATACATTTAGTATTACAGTATTATGGTGTTTTTCAGTTTCTAAGAACTCTTGTGATGATCCCAAAGAAACTTGAAATAGTTGGCCCCAAACCAGAAAGGCCACATTTTATATTGGGAAATAAGGTAAAGACATTTGGGAGATCCCAAGAAGTCAGGATTCTTTAAAGTATGAGTTAACTTTTTATTTTTGTTTCTTATTATTATTTCATATTTTTGTCATACTAGGGGTCTGAACTCATACTTTGCACATAGTTTGCAAGGTCTCTCCTACTGACTGGCACCTCCAGCCCTTCTTTTAATTTTGAGACAGGGTCTCGCTAAATTACACAGGCTGCTTCTGGCCTTGAACCTGGGATCCTCCTGCCTCCGCCTCCCGAGTTGTTAGGATTACAGGTGTGTGTCACCACACCCAGCTATGAGTTAACTTTTAAATACTTGAGAAGGAGATACTTCAGGGGCCTAGTAGGGCCAGAGAGTTTCATGACATCCTTCAGCTTTGAATTGGCTCTTGGCTATAACTTTACTACTTGGAGTCTTTCATAGGAAGAGTTACAAAGGTACTGTCGTATAAAATTTGAAGTGGACCTCTAAGTGACTTGTGACTTTAAGCTAGTCTGCAGACTAGACATTATCTAAGCTCATTGAATCATTGAAAGTTGGCTTCTCTCTGCAGTGTTTGGCATTTTGGGGAACAGCAAAGTAGGATTATTTAATAATAGAGATATTTATCCTTATCCCAAAGACTTTATAGTAAAGAAAGATAGGCAGACTGAGAACGTATACAATTTTACAGTGATAAATAGGGTATTTTTGTGTACTTGTATTAGACTAGGTATATTGTGTGAATCTTCAGCCATACCACCCTGGTGTCTGATCTCATTAGATCTCAGAAACTAAGCAGGGTTGGGCCTAGTTAGTTCTTGGATAGAAGACCTCTGGGTACTATAAGCTTGGGAGAAGGTCCCAGCAGCCTACTCCTGAAACAGTCAGCCATTGAAAACCCTATGAATAGCAGAGAAGCACTATCAGACATGGTGCTGCACGTGGCACAGTGTCAGATAGTGTTTTGTTCTGTTGTATATAGGGTTGCTATGAGTTGGACCAACTCCACAGCACCTAACAACAAGGTGTGTTGTGGTTAATAAATAGCCCCAATATCTTAATGGCTTAACCCAGCAAAAGTTTCTTTTTCACACTGCACATCCAGTGTAGTCTGCAGGAATCTCTGCTCTGCACAGTCACCCAGGGATTTAGGCTGGCAGAAAACCTAGCATTTGGGGACTGCACCATCTAGAACGGGCTGGGATTTAGCTTAGTTGGTAGAGCGCTGCACTGCAGTCTCTGAGGTCCTGAGTTCGATTCCTAGCACCGCAAAAATGGGAGAAGGGCCTGGCAATCCACTCCTAAGGCAATCCCGAAAAATAGTCAGCCATTGAAAACCCTATGAGGGTTGCTATGAGTCGGATACTGACTTGATGGCACCTAACAACAACAACTATCTAGAACACATGGCCTTTTGGGCTGCTATAAGAGAATAGAACCTGGGGAACAATGTAGAGGATTTTCAGTTTCAGCCTGGAAACAGCATCATTTATCCTGATATCTCATTGGTCAGAACTACTATCTAATTCCTATCCTCTGCGTATGCTGGGTAATGTAGGAGAGCAAATGGAATATTTTGTGAGGATTACTGTGTCTATGATAGATATTTTCATTCTAATGTTGTGAGTGGAGATGTCAGATAGATCAAGGGAAGACTTACTTCCACTGTGTGTAAACTTAAAATGAACAAATCTTACATAAGACACAGCTCTAAAGATGATTTAGATAATAAGCAGTAGGAAGAAAAATTGTAGTTCTGAACTGGAGAATCAACTCTTTATGAATTGCCTGGATTTTGAGTATATTTTATATTGTTTTGCTTCATCTAATAAAACATTTTTAAGTTGCTGTAACCTGTGTTTAGAATTTTGCTCTTGGAAATACAAAAATGGCTGTTGAAGCAAAACCATTTTATAAGTAAAGATTATACTTTTTTTGCTATTTTTAAATTATCATTTTCAGAGTCTTAAACACATATCTAGTAATGGATGACTTTGTTGAAAAAATTCTGGTGTTCCGCCAGGCACGGTGGTGTACGCCTGTAATCCCAGTGGCTCGGGAGACGGAGGCAGGAGGATTGCAAGTTTGAGACCAGAGGCAGTCTGTGTAACTTAGCAAGACCCTGTCTCAAAAAGTAAAAAAATGGGCTGAGGGTGCGGCTCAGTGGTCCAGCACTTGCAGAGCATGCAGGTGCGAGGCCCTGGGTTCAACCCCCAGTACAGGAAAAAAACAAAAACAAAAACTGATGTTCCCACTATTTAAAATGGTATTTTTTTATACCTCAAGATGTTAACATATTTTTACTCTGGCAGAGATAAATGTAACGAAATTTGAGCCAATAATATATAACTTTAATTGGTTATTAAGTTTTAGTTATGTATTATCCAAATTTACTACATTCTATAAAATGATCATTGTAGTGGGAGGATTGATGAAGGTGAGGTAGAATAAGAGGTACTCACTGATTGGTGTGTGTATGAAGGATTTGATCAAGTGATAAATTGAAGTCACTAAGATTTTCATCTCTTTCAGAAAAACTTTTAAGTGAACTCCGTATGGCTCAAGGGAATTCAATTATGGTTTAAAGTTCTGTTGTGCGTCCTATACATTCCTATCTTTTGCAGCCTATACCTAAACAGAATTAATGCCCAATATTTGTATATAATACTATAAACCATGTAATAGGTTATTTGTTCCTCATAAGACTCCCATTAAGAGAGTTAGTAGTGTTCTTGCTTTGTAGTAAGGACATTGAAGCTCTCAGGTTAAATGATGTGACTGAGACCATACCACTTCTGAGTAGCAGAGCTAGTGCTAGATAGAGCCCACATCTGCCCCTCCTTAGCTTATGATCCTTCTCTTCAGAGTGTCTTTGGACCAGACTTATTGTATTATAGACGGTTTGATAATAGCTCCCATAGCTTTTGCTTCAAGATTGATGGAGTCATACTTAACAGTATTTTTCCCTGTAGGATGGGGGAGAAAACCAAATTTGGTTAAAACCAATTAAGACAGGGAGGGCTTCCTGTATTATAGGAGGGAGTTGAACTAACTTAAAAAAGAAGACCATTATTGAAAGAATTACATATTTAGCATAGGCTTCAAATAAACAGTTATCAAGCAGTCTTTGTGCATTGGAGCAGCAAAGTAGGGTAATGGAAGAAAACAAAAGTTCAAGAATAGATAGACAAGTTCAAGTCCTGGTTTCTTACTATCTTCTGTTTACAGTGGTGCTCTAGACATCAGTTGTGTTCTCTGAACCTTCATTTCTTCATTTCTAAGAAAAGGAGAGTGGTTATTATGAACATACCTACCATGTAGGACTGTTGGGAAAGTTAACTGAACAAAATAATTAAAGGCTTCAGTGAAGTCCCTGACTTTTTACGTACTCAGGATATGGTTAGCATTGTTGATGGCATTTGGAAATTAAGGTCTGTCTTTCGGCTCTTCTTCTCCAGATGGGTTGGAAGAAGATTCACACATGCATTTCTTAGGCCCTGAAGCCTAACTTTGGCTTTCTCTTTCTCTCTTGCTCTTGTTCTAGGGAATGACCATGGACAAAAGTGAGCTGGTACAGAAAGCCAAACTCGCTGAGCAGGCTGAGCGCTATGATGACATGGCTGCAGCCATGAAGGCAGTCACGGAACAGGGGCACGAACTCTCTAACGAAGAGAGAAATCTGCTGTCTGTTGCCTACAAGAATGTGGTAGGTGCTCGTCGTTCTTCCTGGCGTGTCATCTCCAGCATTGAACAGAAAACAGAGAGGAATGAGAAGAAGCAGCAGATGGGCAAAGAGTACCGTGAGAAGATAGAGGCGGAGCTGCAGGACATTTGCAATGATGTTCTGGTAAGGGGCTAGCACTACTGCTTTAAACAGTGATCTCTAAGTGGTATTAATTTAATGTCTTAATGCAAACTCTCAAACAGCTTAAGAAAGAGGTATCTGCATATAGTGGAAGCATATGATGTGATTTTTCTCACCTTTATTTGATCAGAAGTTATTCATCACTTCCAGAGGTATTTTCTTCAAAAAGATCGGCGAAAAACAGGAATATTTAGTCAGCATCTCTCCATCTTTTCTTTAGAAATTGAGGCCAGGTGGACAGGATTTTAGATAGATGTAGCCACAGGTAGGCTATTGTCTATAAGTAGACTGAGTAATGATGTCATCTCCAGTAGGGGAGGCAGGATCAAAAGGCTGAGTTACCTTTCAGTCTTACCCAGTCATCCCTTTAGAGTCCTGATTTTATCTGACAGTGAGACACATCCGTCAAGTGTAGCATGCATTCTACACCCAAATGAAAGGTGGTTTGGACCTTCTCTCCTGTGTTGTGTCTAAGCTCTAGTCAGATAATTGTTTCCCTCTGGCCACAGTTTTGGGGTTGAACAGGAGGGGTGCATATTCTAGAGCAAATCATGATCATATTGTCTTTCCCTCGCATCCTGAGCCCACTGGGAACTTTCTTTTTCTTCCAGGTAAAATCAGGTAAAAATGAACGGCCCCTGCTGGCTGCCTCTCCAAGTTACTGCCCATGACACCTTTCTTTTGAAAACCAGTACAGAGCTTGTCAGCCATCAGGCAGTACTCCTCATCCCTAACCCTTAAGGAGTGATACCCTGTCTGCCTGCAAAGAATATTAAAATGACTATTGTCCCTTACATCCTCACACTTGGATTGATTAAATCCTCTTTTAGCTAAGCTGTTGCATTGAGCTTCTCTTTTGTTAGACTGATGGTGTAAGATAAGAGCATCGTGACTAAACTTGTTGCCTGTTGGTCATTTGGGAGTTTGTTAATGGTGCACTAATTCCTGAATGTTAGGTACATCTGGTATTCAGATGAAGTATGGCATGCATTCCAAGGGCAAGAAAGTTCCATAATTCCTGAAATGTACCCCAGCTTTTAAGAGCATCTGAAAGAATATGAAGAAGAGCATGGTACTTACTGCCTCTTAACCAGTTTTTCAGGATGCCACATTCTAAAACAACTCTTCGAAAATATTGCTCTGTATACGAAGCTTGGACTCCTTCAGAACTACTTTTGTTGTAAGCATACACGTTTAAAGGAATTTATTATTAATAATAGTACTAGACTCTGAGTGCTTACTATGTGCCAGGCAACGTGTTAAGCACTTTATGTATGTTATCTCACTTGTCCTCCTAACTACCCTAGAAGGTGGCAATTGTTATCCCCCAGTATACAGCCAATGAAACTGAGACTCAGGGTGATAAGGCAGTCTGTCCAGAGTCATATACAGACATAGAGAGTAGGCAGCTGAAGAGGGGTTTCTTCCCAGGTCAGATTGATTCTAAACTTAGTTCTTGGCAGTTTTGCTCTGTTATTACCTCCTCTCAGAGTGGAAAGATTTTTTTCTCCCTCTAATTAGAGAATACAAGTTTATGTGTGTATGTGTTTTTTAAAGGACAGGGCAGAAGAGTATAAAGTAAAAATCAGTTCTAATCATATCATTCAGTGAACTATTATTAACATAATCCTTCCAGGCTTTCCCCCTATGTATTGTGTGCAGGTACATGTGTGTGTGTGTGTAAATATATATATATGTGTGTGTGTATATATATATATATATATGTATGTATGTATGTGTATATATATATATATATATATGAGATTCTTTTGTAAACTGCTTTTTTCATATTTCTTTTAAGAGCCTTTCCATGTTATCAGTGTAGTTTTGCACCATCATTTTTACATAGCATTCCATTGTAATGGCTGTATTTAATTAACCCCTTATGGATAGTCAAGGTGACTTAACTAAAGAATTCAGGTATTTGCTATTATTCCCTGGGCTAAACAACATTTACAGGCTTGGATGGAAAAAAAATACTAAAAATCTTCAAAAAAATGGATAGTGGTAGTATATATTATGAATCTCAAACATAATTTTAGAACCTTGTAAATAATTCAAAATTCTTAACAATGTGAATCATTTTTTTAGGAACTATTGGACAAATATCTTATTCTCAATGCTACACAACCAGAAAGTAAGGTGTTCTACTTGAAAATGAAAGGAGATTATTTTAGGTATCTTTCTGAGGTGGCATCTGGAGATAATAAACAAAGTAAGTAACATTTTTAAAGACTTGAATAGTAGTAGAGCCCGTCTTTCAAATAACTTCAGTTTTTTGTTCACCATAGTAATCAGAATTAAAACACTGTAGCATTGTGATGGACAGGGTTGAGAGAGTTGACAAGTCATACTGTATCTAAGGGACAAATATAGAAGGTATGAAAAATGTGTTCTGTCATACATTTGAAGAGCTATTTATCTTATGGATTATTTAGTAGCTCTCTTTTTAGAGGCAAAGTTTTAAATTGTAGTAGTCCACCCTTATCCATGGTTTGGCTTTCCCAATTTTATTCACTCAAAGGTCAAATGTGGTCTGCAAATATTAAATGGAAAAAATTCTGAAGATAAACAGTTCATAAGTTTTAAAGTGCACACTGTTCTGAGTAGTGAGGTAAAATATTGTGCCATTCTCAGGATGAGAATCATCCCTTTATCCCAAGTATTTACCTTATTAGTGCTGCTTGCCTGTTGGTCACTTAGTTGCCATCTTGGTTATAGCTCAGCTGTGGTAGTATGGCAATACAGTGTTCAAAAAACACTGGCTGCTAAGTGTAAAGTTCTAGTACAGTATGTTATAATTGATATATCTTATTATTAATTATTGCGTATCTCCTGTTTGCTAACTTAACAAATTAAACTTCATTACGTATGTATATATAGGAAAAAAATAGTTATATAGAATTTAATACCATCTGCAGTTCCAGGCACCCACTAGAGGTCTTGGAACATACTCCCCACAGATACGGGAGATCGACTGTATTTGGTGGTATGAAACCACCATGTGATGCATTTCTTTCATCACATGGATTATTAAAATGGTGATAATTATAGCTATGCTTTATGAAGTGCCTACTTTGTGCCAGCCAAGTACTTTGGAGTCTCCTATATCCTCATATAATTGAATATAGGTGAGAGTTTCTCATTTCTCTAATAAAGGAGACCAGAGCTCGTGTGTGGAGGTTTTTACCTAGTGAGTAGGAGTTTGGAATTCAAATTTAGGTGTGCTAACTCTAAAGCCCATTATCTTTCCACTGCAGCATATTGTTTTCCACATTCTGACTTATTAAAAGTTTGTCTGTTTTTCTTAGCTGCTTTAGTAGACTTTGTTTTAATTGTCTGTTTTTCCACAAAGCATTTAATATAATACTTGACTGTTACACACTTAACAAAAGTTTAATTGAATGATGGAACCCTGGCACCTCATTTTGATGGAGAATTTGCCAAAGTAATTTGGGAGTGAATCCAGTGTGTGATGCAACCTATGAAAGAAGCTAGCCTTTAATGTCTTTCTTCTTCTTTCCAGCCACTGTGTCAAACTCCCAGCAGGCTTACCAGGAAGCATTTGAAATTAGTAAGAAAGAAATGCAGCCTACACACCCAATTCGACTTGGCCTGGCACTGAATTTCTCAGTCTTTTACTATGAGATTCTAAACTCTCCTGAAAAGGCCTGCAGCCTGGCAAAAACGGTGAGAAGGACCCTTGATGGTTTCTGATCATAGTAAAATGGTGCTTGTGCTTTCTAAAAGCTTCTTTTTTTTATTCTTAAACATTCTCAATATCTTGGGCATTTTTTGCAGTCCTAGGGGGTTGAACCCAGGGACTCGCACATGCTAGTCAAGTTCTCTACCACTGAGTTGCACTTCTGGCCCCCTTATTTATTTATTTATTTATTTATTTACTTACTTACTTATTTTCATTGGAAATTTTTAATGTACAACTTAATGTGTTTCATTCTGACGTGCATTTCATTGTGACATTTCCATATATGCGTTTCATTGTACATTGCAGAGATAACTTCCCCCTTACCCTCTTATACCCCTCCCCCCCACTCTCCCACCAGTGACCTCTCTTCTACTTGCATGTCTTTTTGTGGGACTATTTTACTGTATACCCTTGCATCCCAATTATGATTTAAGTCCACACTTTTTTTTCTGTAGTGATCTATCTTTTTACATTGTCAGCAGTATTACATGAATAATCTAGCCCATTTGCATTATTACCATCCTTTGGTGTTGTTGGTATTATTATAATTATTTCCCGAGCTATTAAAGTTGGGCTGTTTAATTTGAAGTCACCCTCGCTCTCATTCTTCGCTCCTCCTTGTCCCTCCTCCCCCTCCTGTCTTCTCCCATCATCGCTTCCTTTTGCTAGATCTTCCCTCCTTCTTTGCGCTCCTTGAATTTCCCTTCTCCACATAGCTCACCAGAATTAAATACCTAGGAATCAATCTAACCAAAGACCCAGCAGACCTCTACAAGGAAATTTGTTTCAAAACATTAAAGAAAGAAATCGCAGAGGATACTAAAAAGTGGAAGGACCTTCCCTGCTCGTGGATTGGGAGAATCAATATAGTAAAAATGGCTATCCTACCAAAAGCAATCTATAGGTATAGCAATCTATAGATTAACGCACTCCCCATTAAAATCCCAAGGACAGACTTTATGGAAATAGAAAAAACAATCCAAAAATTCATATGGAAACACAAAAGCCCATGTATAGCCAAAACACTCTTAAGCTGCAAAACTAGTGCATGTGGAATCACAATCCCTGACTTTAATCTATACTACAGGGCTGTGGTAGCAAAAACAGCTTGGTACTGGCAAAAAAATAGACATGAAGACCAGTGGAACAGAATAGAAGATCCTGAGATACATCAGCAAGTTTATTTACTTTTGAAACAGGGTCTTGGTAAGTTGCACAGACTGCCTCTGGCTTTGAACCTGCAATCCTCCTGCCTCAACTGCTTATGTCACTGGGATTATAGGCATGTATCATGGTGCCTGACTTGGACTTTTGAAAAGATTTTTCTAAGGGTGGAATTATATCTTTTATGAAAGAAATACAGGCCTATTACTTTGTGGTAGCTTCTGAATATCTGCTGATTTTTGTTTTGTTTTGAGTCTTGTTTTTTATGGGTGGTTGGAGAAAATTCCAGGTGAAGGTAATTGTTTCTCATCAAGCTTTGAACATTGGTTATATATTGTCATCTTTATACCAAGATATAAAGTTATGGTTGTGTACATGAAAGAAATCAGTCTGCATTTTCTTGGTGTGCTGTATTACCTCCTAGCTTCTTTTTATTGCCCTTTCTTTGAACTTGCAAACTGTTTAAAATTTTTTAAGTTTGGTAAAGGTGCCTGAAATGAATTTTCAAAGTTGTTATCATCTAATCAGATCAGGTTTAGTGAAGTGATCTTCAGTCTTCTCCCTTTGTCCTTTGTGTCCAGACCTTTGTAGTTAAAAAACAAAACAAAACAAAAACCAGAAAACCTTCAGGGATTACGAAAAATGCCTTTGGTAATTAAAAAACTGGACTTGCGTAGAATTAGTGTGCTATGGTTAACGGCAATACTGCTTACTTATTAGGCAAAGCTAAGTTCTTGTCTAGGAACTTTTATCGTTGCAAACAAACAAACAATGTGTAGGTTCTCTCAAAATACTATAGAAGAGAAAATAAGCTGGGCATAGTGGTTCACATCTGTAATCCAGAGACTTGGGAGGTAAAGACAGGAGGATTGCAAATTGGAGGGCCAGAGGCATCCTGTGGAACTCAGTGAGACCCTGTCTCAAGGTAAAAAATGAGTAGGGGTTGCGTCTCAGTGGTAGAGACCTTGCAAAATATGCACAACGCCCTGTGTTCAGCACCTCCGGTATCACCGAAAAGAAAACAGAGGAGAGAAAATAGATTACTTATTAGCAGGAAAAAATTGAGCTAAACTAGCTTCAGAGAATTTGTAGATTCTTTGCTAAAGTCTGTGTTTTTTAGGCATTTGATGAAGCAATTGCTGAATTGGATACACTGAATGAAGAGTCTTACAAAGACAGCACCCTGATCATGCAGTTACTTAGGGACAATCTTACTGTAAGTACTTTTTTCTGGAGGGTGCATTGTGTTTTTTCCTGTTCACTGACTTAATTTACTATTATCTGTGATGTAACAAGGAATTTGCACTCTGTTGAGTATAGTTAAAATTTTAAATTGTTAAGTTACTGTAGTTATATATGACTGCTAAAGTTTTGACCTTTGCAGTCATCATTGTCTACAGTAGTACAGTAGGAATTTTCAGTAGCTGAGTGAGATAAGATAGAGTGGCCCACCTCTTAAGGAAGTTTTAGTAGCCCTACTTTAATTATAGTGTTTTTTTGTTTTTTTGTTTTGTTTTTTTGTCTTTTTGTCTTGCAGCTGTGGACGTCGGAAAACCAAGGAGATGAAGGAGATGCTGGGGAGGGAGAGAACTAATGTCTATCATCCTGTGTGATCTGTTCTGTGTTACTCTGTACCCTCCACATATATCTCTTTGTGTGATAAAAAAAAAAAAAGAAAAGAAAAAGAAAATTCGTATATTGACTTTCAATTTTTCACAGCCTCAGCCTAGCAAAAATGGTCCATGGGATAAACAGCTGGTATTTGTATCTAAAACTCAGATTGGTCACATAAATGCCACGGCATTCTGAAGTTTTGATTTTAATATTGACAGGATTTTCTGTGTTTAATTTTTTTAAACTGAACACTGTGATTATTGGGTTTTGTAACTTAGCAGAACTCTTACTGGTAGAAAAACTAGACCTGAATTATGTGTAACTTTTTGGAAAGTTTAATATCAAAATAGTCACTGAAATACAGTTCTGTTGTAAAGTTGTACAGAAAGTTATAGAGATTGTATTGTGACACTGGGACTGGAATGAGACACTTAGCATTTGTTATCCAAGTTTAACAGTACTTCACAGTAATTCTGCCTATGGTTTAGGCCTACAGACACTTGACCAATTGGGGCTGTTGCCTCCCAAAAATTCATGATGACACATTTCAGCAGTGTATTCCTCTGAGGAAAATCAGAGCCTAAAATTAAAATTCTTTGTGGCAGATAACTGGATTGTGTCACTGCCAGAAGGTCCCATCCTCATATAACAGGACTAAACTCCCTTTCCTACAGTAGTGTATTACTGACTTGCAACTTGTGAAAACAGGAGGATCTGTTTTCCTTGTTGCCACGTACCTAAAGTAGAGTGAGAGAAGAAAAATAAAAGTGGTGTACCTTATGAATGACCTTATCTGTTTCTAAGAACAATGTTCTGAAGAGATAGCCTCTCACTTGAGAAGTACTCAGTCTTTGAGATCTTTCTCCCTTGGGGCATTTAAATTTGGAAGTTTAACATTCTTTCCCCCTGTCCTTTCTGAGTATTGACTATGGTTTTCTCTTCCCTTTTTAATTTTTAATGTCCTATTTCCTTACATATTTTTTTCTTTGGGGAGCCTATCTTTATCTGTCTTTTGTTCACTTTTTATACTGTATGGGTAGGGGATGAGCAATGTTGGTGAGCACATTGTTAAGCAAGTCTTACTTCAAAGAGTTGACAAGAACTTCCGGCACCATCACTCTGTCTTCCTTCAGTTCTCAGCACAGTTGTTGCTCTTCAGTCAGTCATACCACAATCTGAATCAAGAAAGTATTTTTAGGTCTCCATGATTTCTCCCTGATAATGGTTGTTAATACCCGTTACCAGATCTCCCAAGTGTACTCATCTAACTCCGTTCTTAGACATGGCTAAACAGTACCCTATAATGCAGGGAAGTTCATGGATACTACAATGGAGAGAATCAAGAATAGCCAGGCCTGTCAGTCTCACAGTATCACCCCTCCACCTTTTGACATTCCATGTAGCTTTTTGTCCATCTACTGAAATGAGAAAAGAAAAATTCATGCACTGATTTAAAACAAACCAAAAAAAGAAAAAAAAAAAGAAAAAAAGAAAAAAAAAGACAACAAAAATCCCTCCTTTCTAGCTGAACAAAAATGTGCAGTTAATACTTGGCGCTTGAAAATGCAGTAGTGAATGTGGAACCAAGCCTGTCTGTATATCTGGTAGCTCTTTGCTTTGTTTTTCCTTACCAGTATCTGCCTAACGTTTGCTTCCGTGATGGTTATATTGCCTAGCAAGCACACCTGTGGTTGTGAAACTAGTATAGCAAAAAAGAAAAATCCCTGGTTATTGATGTACTAGATTTGTGTATGTCTTTTAAACAGTTCTAGTTTCACCTTACATGGAATAATCAGGAAAAGTGTAAAAATTCAAAAGTGAAATAAAAAATTTTATCAATTAGTTGCCTGTGAATTGATGTGTCACCACCATCTCTATCACTATCAGAACTAGCTATTCTGATCACATTTACTTTTAGCTTTTATTTTCTCCAAAAATAGGCAAACAGCTTTACTTCGTCCTTTAGAACCAGAAGTCAAGGTGTAGTAAAGGGGAAGAGGTTGCAGTTAATTACACAGCCTCTTTCCATCCTTTATAAGGTTTGGTATGGACAATTACTTTGCATTGCTTTCAAATCCCGTACCTCACCCCACCCCCACCTTTTTTGGTAAGCCCTGAGATACAGCCAGGCCAGTGAGATATAACCAGGCCTTATGATTGCACACATCTTGGTCATCTCTGAGGTTACACTGGTCTTTTGACCTGTCTCTGTTTATGATAGTCTGCCACACCGTTTCCTCATAGGACACCCTGCCTTCTCCCCATCTCCCCAAAAAGATGCCCACACTCCGATAAGGAGAGAACAAATCAGATGGAATGGTGGTCTTTTAGCCCATAATTAGAATTTGTTGGAGCTTCCTTCCTGAGGTGAGGCTGAGCAGCCAAACCACGTCCTCCTGCCCTTGATTGGGGAGCTATTCCACCTGTGAAGGCCACACCCTATCAGAGGTGTGGGGGAGCATACTAGCTTTATTGCAGCAGGGAAACTAGCAGAATTCCTAGGAGAAGGTGGAATATTGGTTCACACTGGACTGAAATTTTAATAAAATGTCCTTATACCACACACATTGTGGTTGATTCTGACGGTCTTGTTCGGTTTAGGGCCATCTTGGCCAGGCTCTGTTAGACTGCTCCTATTCTCATGCAGGCTGTCACAGGAAACTCCCTGGTGGAGTGGCTCAGTCCACAGAGGTGGGTGGTGATGTCACAGGAGGAGGTCTTGGGACTATAAAGCCAATGTCAAGGAAGGCTTTGGCCTTTGGTGGTTGTCACTTTCAAAGCCATTTCTATCCACGTGCAGAAGAGTGGAAGTGAATCAGGCTGTTAGGAGAAAAACCCTTTCTGGAAGCAGGGTAAAATTCTTTACACAACTTTGAAACGTGATGCCGCACTCAGAATTCTATTTGTATTTGAAATCACAAAAAGCACAATCTAATCCTTGACAAGAAAGAGTCGTCACCATTTTGCAGAAAAGGAAAATGGGTCCCTAAAGGCGATGAGTGACTTGAGATCAGAACTCTGGTCCCATCCTCCGCCCCTCCTGAATGGCCCCACCCACATCTCAGCAGCCCTGACTCAGGTTGCCCTGAGAGGAGGCACCCAAGATGCCCACCACCTGTGCCTCCCAGGTGGGGTGGAGACCGGCTCCCGCGATTGGCGCGCAAGGCCATAGGGCAGTAAAGGGAAGGGATGAGCCGCCGCTCGCAAGCCAGCCGCAGGAGGAGTCCCGTGTTGCCGGTTTGCAGGGCCCCAGTCCCCGGGTACCCTGCCCACCATGAACACCGGCGGTCAGGGCTACCCGCTCGCCTCACTCTACGTGGGTGACCTGCACCCAGACGTGACCGAGGCCATGCTTTACGAGACATTCTCGCCTACCGGCCCCATCCTGTCCATCCGTGTGTGTCGCGACGTGGCTACTCGACACTCTTTGGGCTATGCTTATGTCAACTTCCAGCGGCGAGAAGATGGTGAGCCCCAGGAGCACAAGGGGTGGTGGGAGGTGAGGCGCCCACTTCCAGAGAGACAGCACCCAGGACAGGGCCACGTAGGCTTTCATCTTCAGTTTTGCAGCCAGGGAAACCAAGTCCCAGAGATAGAGGGCATTAGAAGACACTCAGTCCTTGAGAAGAGAATTAGCGATCACTGCGTGGTTCACTGGTAAACAAACTAAGGGTTTTGGACTGGGTTTCTGTCTCAGTTGTTGTTGTTAGGTGCCGTCAAGTCGGTATCCGACCCATAGCGACCCTCACAGGGTTTTCAATGGCTGTTTCGGGATTGCCTTGGGAGTGGATTGCCAGGCCCTTCTCCCATTTTTGCGGTGCTGGGAATATGAACTCGGGACCTCAGAGACTGCAGCGCAGCGCTCTACCAACTGAGCTAAATCCCAGCCATTTCTGTCTCAGTAGCTCTATGAAATTGGGCAAGTTACTTGACCATTCTTATCTATCCCAACAACTGTGTAATGTTGGGTGTTTCTCAACCATTCTGAGCTTAGTTGCTTGTCTGAACAATTAGGGTCCTGCTTGCCTTCAAGAGTGCTTATGAGGATAAGAGATTCAAAGCACCTGGGGAGGAAGATGGCCAAGGTGACACAGCTGGGGATTAGGGAGGCCTTGGGCTCCCGCAATCTGGTGCAGCCTGACATGAGATCTACACTCAGTGTTTCCACCTTAGATCCCTGAAAAGCTGCAGCCTCCAGGTTCCAGACCCTTTCTCAGGGCTGATAGAAGTGATTAGGGCTTGTCAGCTGAGCATTTCTGTGCTTCCCTTGAGGATGGAGGGTAAAGGTTAAGAGCCCTGGTTTTGCTGGAGCTCTACCACTAAGACTGAGCTTGAGCAAGACCACCCCTAGCACCTCTTTATCTGTAAATTGGGGCTAATGCTTATTCATCAATATCATGAAGAATGCACCTAAGAAAAATAATAGTAGCAGTAACACTTGAGAAATGTAACCCCAAAAGTCCCACCCCAGCTGGGTGTGGGGAGGCATGACTCTAATCCCAGCACTGAGGAGGCTGAAACAGACAAGAGGATCTTGAGTTTGAGACCAACCGGGGCTACATGGTGAGACCCTGTGCCAAAAAAAGGTCTGTCCCAGCCAAGTCAAAACAAGACAAAAAAACCCCTCTTCCTTTAGGTCTCCTGCGTGGTGGGGTAGGCTCCCTGAGATGCACTCCATTGCAGAGTGCTTTCCTCTTCCTTTTGCTGTACTCTACCACTTGTCTCTTCCTGTTTTCCATCAAGCCCCTCTGCGAGCCCCAAGAGTGAAGCAGAACTTGATCTGTTGGTCCCTGTTGGTAGGTAGGAGAACAGAACTGCAGAGGAATTTTTCCCCTGGCTGCTTATGTTTACTGAGGCTGGCTCTACTCTGCTCCCCGAGTCCCCTCAAGGGGTCTGAAACTACCACAGTCCCTGAAGCAGGAGACAGCATACTGTCTGGGAGGGAACAGGTTGTAGCAGAGGCAGGAGGGTGGACAGACGCTGCTGTTTCCAGATACAGTGCCATCTACCAAACACTCATTTCATGTATGGTACAAAGTACAAACGTGGCTCTTTGCATGCCTGCCTTTTCAGTCTGCCCTACAACCTGGGGTAGGTGATATTGTCTCTGTTAGGTGTGGACAGGAAAGTAATATCATTTCCTCACTTTATGAGTGAGGATGAGGGCTTGGGGAAGGTGATATTGACTACCCTCAAAGCCAAATTGCTTGAGATCAAATCTCAATTCTGCTGTTCATCACCTCTGAGCTTTAATTTCCTCAAACTGCTGCCACTTCTTGTCATGTAGTCTTCTTTACATTCTTATCTACTCAATACGCTTTAGAGGCCAGAATGGACCTGGCTATTCTACTCACCTTTCACCTTTCTGTGCCTCAGTTTTCCCATCTGTAAAATGGGGCTAGGAATCCATGCTCACGTGGCTAAAGTGAGATTGCCCTACAAGGTGGGGGGCGTACCATGCGTATTAATTCCCTCAACTTGTCCCACCTGAGCTTCCAGGTTCCTATCTCAGGCGATACCCAGACAATGGGTTGACTTTTTTTCAGCTCCTAATTAAGCACTGTGGAGGTTCAGGGTCAGAAAATCCCTTTAACTTGCTCCTTTCTCTCATCCTCTTCCTCCTATCCAGCGGAACGGGCACTGGACACTATGAACTTTGAGGTGATCAAAGGCCAGCCCATCCGCATCATGTGGTCCCATCGAGACCCAGGACTTCGGAAATCGGGTGTTGGCAACATTTTCATCAAGAACCTGGAGGACTCCATTGACCACAAGGCTTTATATGATACCTTCTCCACCTTTGGGAACATCCTGTCTTGCAAGGTGGGTATGCCTCTTTGGGGGGAGTCATGTCAAATACCCATGTGATAGAAAGATACCAACCACACCTCAGTTTACTGTTAGGCTTCAGGTGCTGCAGGTGCTTGATCAGGAGCTGTCTTTTCAGTTAATCTTCTGAGAACTGTCAGAGATTACCTGTCCACCAGTCAGCTTGCTCTGTCACCACCCCAAACTCATGACTGTCAACAACCATCATTTATTTAACTCATAATTCTGTAGTTGGTGGCTTGGGTTGAGGTCCGCTGGGCCGTTCTTCTGAGCCTTGAGTCTCAGCAAGGTGAAAGGTCAGCTGGGCAGTTCAGTTCCATCTGAGCCAAGTGGGAACCCCTAGGGAGCACATGTGGCAGTGGCTGGTTGTCAGCTAGAACATAACACAGTGCTTTCTTCTGTGTAGTCTTCTGTCCTCCAGCAGGCTTGCCCAGACCATTTTCATGGCCGTGTCAGGTCCCAGAAGACAGAGAGTGGAAGTCCACCAGGCTTCTTGAGACTTCAACTCAGAACTGGGACCCCGTCACTTCTACTGCATTCTGTTAGTTAAAACAAGTCACAAGACCAGCCCACATTTAGAATGAGGGCAGTAGAAAACAGGATAAAAGGGATGGCTACAGAAAAACCATTCATTCGGGCCATCATAGCAATGGACCATGTCTTGCTTTTATTTTTGGTGGAGGGGATCAAACCCAGGGCCTTATACATACTAAGTACACACTACCACTGAGCTACACTTTCAGCCCCTACCATACCTTGTTTTTAAGACTTCTAATGCTAGCACGTAAGTTCCACCAGGATAGCAATCTCGTTCTTAGTCACCCTCTATCCTAGTATCTAAAATACAGGGGGCATCTAATAGGTGCACAATCAATATTTGTTAAGTGACTGGATGCCTTAGCATTTGAGAAGGGCTCTGGTTAGTTCTCTGACCTTGTGTGTGAGGATGAGGAGGAGCAGAGGCCATACAGCAGGTAAAGAGGGGCTGACTAGAGGGCTGAAACCTGGGAGTTGTGCTTCTGGACTTTTTGAGGATGGCCAGTCAGTTCCCTTGCACCCTGTGGAGGGCCCCACTTTGAAGGAGATGAGGGAGGTACAGTGACCTCTGTGTTAGAGCTTTGCGTGAGTGATGCTGTATGCCAGGTGCGATGCCTAAATTCTCAGGCCTCTCACCTTCCCTGTGAATGTAAGAGCTGTCCTCGTGGTTCAGAGGAGCAGACTGAGACTTGAGGGGCAGTAATGTGCTGACAGTTCTCTGTGACAGAGACTGGGCTGTTCCCTGACTTTGACGATGAGTGGAAGAAAAAGACTCTTAATTGTGGGGTCAGTTTTATGGTAAAGCCAGCAGATTTGTCCAGTACTTTTTGTTTGCTCCATTATCTGCATGTGTGGACACAATGAATTTCCCACACCACCCCTTAAGACATCCATTGAGGGTTCCCTGGGTTGTACCTTAGGGCAGAGAGTTGGGGTTGCTTGTCTACAGCTGTGTGTTATCCAGGGGATGGAGGATTGGTGGCAGAGCCAGGATTTGAGTTAGTGGATTTTCGAGCTTAGCTGGAGTAGGTTGGACAGCAGACAGTATGTCTTTACCCTTACCCAGGCCTTGAGTCTTCTGTGCCTCTGAGGACTGGACAGAAAGCTCTGAGGTGAAACAGGCAAGACTTTGCAGGCCTATGAGGCCCTGTTGGCCTGGTTGGAGACAAGGCATACAATGTGGTCTCTGCCCCCAGGAGCTCCCAGACTGGTTGGAGAAGGTGAGACTTTTAGGAACAGCTGGACTCTGAGGGAGACACATGGTACTTGTGTAGTCAGGGGCCCAGGAAGGAGAGAGCCATTTGGCTGGTCAGGAATGTTTTCTGTGGCACTATGGAAAGAACATGTGACCTGAGTCAGGCCACCTGAGTGCAAAGCCCAGCTGCTTAGCAAGGAGGCTACATAATGTAGTGGGTCAGGCTGAGGACTAAGGGGCCAGTTGTCCTGGCCTCAAATCCTGACTCTTCTACTTCCTGGCTATGTGAACATGGACCAGTTGTTTAACCTACCTCAGTTTCCTCTAGAAAGGGGCAGTGGTAGAATCTCCTTCATAGCATTGTGGTGAAGATGAACTGAGTTATGGAGAGCCTATAAAGGGGTATTTGGAACACTGTTAGCATCTAAGTGTAAATACAGTTCTTAGGAAATTACTGCTAGCGGGCTAACCTTGGAGAAATCATTTATTCCTGTTTTCCTTCTGGGGCTCAGAGGTTAAGAATTGCCTGGAAGGATTCTCCTGCCTTTAGTAGGTGCTGGACCTAGAGTGGGGGCCCAGTCAACATGGCTGAAATTGAGGCTGAGGCTAGGGCTTAAATAAAAAGTAGAAAGACTGTATTTGGGGCTGGAGAGGTAAAGGAGTGTGTGCTGGGCAAGGGTTGTGATGTAGGATTTGTTTTCTCAATTTTTTAAATAACAATAAACCAAAACAACCACCACCACCACCAAAAAAGAAAGCATTAAAAGCTGAGCCTAAACCACGTTTTTCTATGGGTTTGGGTCCAGGTTTGGTTTAAAATACTTGAACTGGAATAGGTTCAGGTTCAGTTTGAAGCCCTGCCGATCACACATAGAATTTAAACCTGAACCCTAACCCTCTAAATGTTAATATACTGAATCCACACCCATACCTGAACCCAGTTTTTCATGTTTATTCTATTATCTTAAGCAAGTGGATTGATCTCTGTGAACCTCAAATCTCTCTTGTGTGACATAGGATTATCCTTCTGGCTCTCTTTTTCTCTTTTTATGCTGGGGATTGAATTCAGGGCCTTGTGAATGCTCAGTAAGTGCTCTACCACAGAGCTACACCCCCAGCCCCCATAGGATTGTCTTTTAAATGCATATAGCAAGCACACAGGTCCTGGTCATTATCACCTTGCCATCCGTTTCTCCCTGAACCCTCAGTTGGATGGTGTCTTTCTCCTTCCTCTTCGTGGCCCAGGTGGTGTGTAACGAGCATGGCTCCCGGGGCTTCGGCTTTGTGCATTTCGAGACCCTGGAGGCTGCACAGCAGGCCGTCAGAACCATGAATGGGATGCTGCTGAATGATCGCAAAGTGTGAGTGGGTGGACCTGGGAGAGGCGTGAGGCTGAAGGGGCAGAATCATGGCATCACCATCTTCTGCCACCACGTCATGGGCACCAGGCACTGGGCAGCAATCTTCTTCCTCAAGGTGTGACCTCAGAGTTGTCCAGCCTCTCAGGGGCTCTTTCCTCATGTGAAAATGGAGCTGATGATGTGTGTCAGGGTTCTTCTGAGTAGGAAATGGAGAAATTCTAATGGGAACAGGTAATGGACAAATCATGGGTGGAGTCAGTGATTTTATCTGTTTCCAGTCTTCTCTGTATGGCTATGAATTTTCTCTTCTGACCTTGCATGTTGTTTCATAAGATTTGGGAGCAGAAAGAGAAGTAGGCATAAGTTCAGCATCATCCCTACCTCACAGATGGGAAAAAGTGAGGTGCAGATGCTGGACAGAACCTGATTCTGGCTCTTCTCACCTCTAGTTTTGATCCTGCCCTTCTGATGGCCTGGCTGCATGGTCAGTGCCATGGAGGGCAGGCAACTTTGAGCTTTGAGATGCACTGAGTCATTGTGTCTGGCGTTTCTCAGAAGGGCCTGTCCACCTGTCACTGAATTTTGGTGGGCTTTCCCCACTTCTCGGAAGCATGCCATCTTTGTTAGCAACCAGTTACTCATGTTTACGTCTACTACTCCATTTTCTTCAACGAAGTGTGTGCTACAACTTGATTATGCTAAATGTGCTATAGGTAGTACCCGAATTTCTTATGCTTGGTTTTTTCTTAATTGAGGATACTTTCCAGCCAAGCATGGTATTGTGTGACTGTAGTCCCAGCTATTTAGGAGGCTGAGACAAGATGATCACTTGAGCCCAGGAGTTTGAGGCCAGCTTGGGCTACATAGTGAGACCTCACCCTGCCATCTATTTTAGTTAAAAAAAACAAAAAGGATACTTTTGTAGATGTGTTTATGTGAACTTGGAAATTCTGGCTTTTAAAATTAATGTTTTATTAAGTGATTTTAATCCACTCCCTGAGAGCAATACTGGCTTTGACTGTGTCTGATTGGCTGACCCTGCTTCTCCAGTGCACCCAGTGTGTGTTGAATGAATAAGCAAAGCCCCATGATGCGGGTTTGATCCCAGTTTTACAGGAATGAACACTGAAGCTCAGAGAGGTTAAGCAATTCACCCTGTCTCAACTGCAGAACGAGGATTCAAGCTCTTGTCTGAATCCTAAATTCATGCTCTTGTCTTGTGTGCTCTCAGTTGCCCGGTGGACAGTAGTAGTTCTGTGTGCATTTTTCACAAGAGTAACACCCTCTGAACCGGAGGCAGGTGACAAGCTCTGGAACATAGCCTCTTGGCTGTTGAAGTTGCTGGGTCTTAGACATGTTCCGTCTATGGAGTATGGCCCTGCCCAGTCTTTTGCTGAGGGATATGGAAGCTAGAGGAGGACAATAAGTGGCCCAGGCTTGCTGGGTGGCCCACGCAGGGATGGACGGGTAGCTGGGGGCTGGCAACTGCCTACCCTGTTGGTGTGCCCACAGCTTTGTTGGCCACTTCAAGTCTCGACGGGAACGGGAGGCTGAGCTGGGGGCTCGGGCCCTAGAGTTTACCAACATCTACGTGAAGAACCTCCACACGGACATGGATGAGCAGGGCCTGCAGGACCTTTTCTCACAGTTTGGTGGGCATGTTCCCCAAAGGGAGAGGGGGATAACTGCTATTCCTGTTCCACACCTAGGTCTGGTGGGGAAGAGGGTCCTCCTGGGGCTTCCTGAAGGTTTGGGGGATGGGAGAGAACATCCTAGGGTTTCCATGACTCCCTGCTGAGCCAGGTTGGTCCTTCCCAGGAAAGATGCTGAGTGTGAAGGTGATGAGGAACAACAGCGGCCAGTCCCGGGGCTTTGGCTTTGTCAACTTTGAGAAGCATGAGGAAGCCCAGAAGGTAGGCGCCTCCCCATACCTCTGCTCCAGGGAGGAGGCACCAAACCAGGACTAGGAAGAGGAGAGATCAGGAGCGGGCCAAGAGCGGTGGGAGAGTCTGCCGTACAGGCAGTGCCCTGTCAGCTCATGGCACAAAGGCCACAGGCCTCATCTTTCCTTGGCTGCTTCTAATCCTTGAGGTTGAAAGAATTGAATATTTAGGCAGGGAAGCAAAAGTCATCTTTAGTTATAAATATTCACTAATGAACTCACCACTTAAGAGATCAGTTCCCTTCAAACATTCCTCCTAACACTAGTGTAAAATCCTAACCACTGAGTCAGTATGCACTTAGGTCAGTTCTGTAAATGGGTTACAGAGAGAAGTGGTACGTCCTACAGAAGATGCAGGATTCTATGCATCAAACTTCAAATCTCGCAAGCTTAGGCCAGTTAACTGAAGGAAAGAAAAATCAAGGAGGATTAAGACAACAATGCTTCTAAAGAACTTAATGAAAGCCCTCACAATTAACAGAAACAATCTTTTGTGCTGTGAAATACAAAATGAAGAGAAGGATATTGATTATACTATTGTACCATTTGGAAAGAATTATACTTGATGTTTTGTTTATATTATCCATGTGTAGTTGCAGTAAGAATCTAAATTTTGTAAAAGACTATTTTTTTAGAGCAGTTTTAGGTTCACGGCAAAACTGAGTGAAAGGACAGATATTCTAAATACTCCCTGCCTCTACACTTGGACAGCCTCCCCTGTTATCACCATCGTCCACCAGAGTGATACAAGTGTTACAGCTAATGAATCTACTGACAATATACATCATTATCACCCAGAGTACTTGGTTTACACTAGAATTCATTCTTGGTGGTGTATCCTCTGTGGATTTAAATAAATGTATAAGGGACATATACCCACCATTATGTTATTGTATAGGATATTTTCACTGCCAGAAAGTTATGTATGGTCTTCATCCTTTCCTGTCTTCTAACATCTGGCCACCATTGATATTTGTGCTGGCCTTATCATTCTGCCTTTTCCAGAATGTTATGTAGTTAGTTTTTATAGCATGTAGCTTTTACTGATTAGCTGCTTTTACTGTGTAATATGCATTTAAAATATGATAATATTTAAATATATTTTAAATATGGAAAACTTTGAAAGTTTCAATTGTCTTTAAAATACAGCCCTAATCTAGGAGGATCAAGGCCAGAAGCAACCTGTGCAACTTAGTGAGATCCTGTCTCAGAATTTAAAATTTAAAAGGGTCTAGGAGTGTGGTTCAGTGATAGAGCACTTGCCCAACATGTATAAGGCTCTGGATTCGACCTTCCAGTACTGCCAGAGGAAAAAAAAATAGAGCCCTAATCAAAACTATAAAATCTACAGTTTACTCTGGAATTTTGTTCCATGTTTTAAAATAGTAGCTACCTTGCTTTTTGTTGTTTTCTATTTTGTCAGTGCTGGGGACCAAACCCAGGACCTATTCATTTGCTAGGTAAGTGATCTTCCACTGAGCTAAATTCCCAACTCCTAGTTGCACTTTAGGCCTCTATCCTGGTATTAATTACTCTCAGCTAGCAAGGCCAGGGCAGTTGGTAGTGTGCTTGCTCTGCATAGTCTGAGCCCCTTGGTTTGATCCCCAGCATTACAAATATGGGGGAAGGACCTGGCCACCCACTTTTGAAACAATCCTGAAACAGCCAACCATTAAAAACCCTATGAATAGCACAGTGTTGGGGAGTGTTTCATTGTTTTTTTGTTTGTTTGTTTGTTTTTTGTTTTTTTGGTACTGGGGGTTGATCCCAGGGCCTCACGCCTGCATGCTTTGCAAGTGCTGGACCACTGAGCTGCACCCCCAGCCCTTTATTTTTTTCCTTACTTTCTGAGACAGGGTCTTGCTAAGTTACGCAGACTTCCTCTGGTCTCGAACTTGCGATCCAGTGTTTCGTTCTTGTACATAGAGTCACTATGAGTCAGACTCGACTCAGTGGCACCTAACAACAGCAAGAAGCAAGGCCAGCTTGGTTTGCCAGGTGGCCCCCTAGGCCCAGAAGGTAGGTCTGGAGACCCCGGTGAAAATCAGGGTTGCATCTGGATGGTTACCAAGTGCACTCTCCAGGCTGTGGACCACATGAATGGGAAGGAGTTGGATGGGCGGCTGCTGTACGTGGGCCGGGCTCAGAAGCGGGCTGAGCGGCAGACCGAGCTGAAGCACAGGTTTGAACAGATGAAGCAGGACCGACAGAACCATTATCAGGTGAGGCGAGGCTGCCTGGTGGCCCTGCTAATGTACAGAAGCAGCTGTGTCTGGGGGCCCTAAATGTGACTTCTTTCTCCAGCCAGCCTATTTCTGGAGACTCGGCTCAGGGCAAGAATCAGATAAGCACTGGGCTGGTCTCCACCGCCTGGCTTATAACAGTGAAGAACTAGGACACATCCTAATCACATGGGGCTGGTCCTCTTGGTAGGAATAATCCTTTGCATGAGACTAGTTGGTATCCATTGCCACTGCCCACTCAATACTGGTTGGATCCTCCAGTGTTGGACCAAAGTGCCCTATATATTTCCAGATGACCCTGGAGGAAATCCTGAGAGTAACAGGTCAAATATATTACATTCAGAAGTTGGAATGTTGTATAGTCATTAAAACATATTAAATTGCCAGGCGGATGGTACACACCTATAATCCCAGCACTTGGGAGGCTGAGGCAGGAGGATCATGAGTTCAAGGCCAAAAGCCCAAAGCAAAAAAACACACAAAACAAATTGTTAGTTTAATTAAAATTAATATTGTAAATCAGTACAATATAACCTTCTTTTGGAAATGAACCCCCGTAAAATTTTTTGATAAAAGTTCTAGATTCCTCCTGGAAAGGAGTATGTGCATGTATACCCTATTGTGTATGTGTATACATTATGCATATACATATATCCATACTGACTAGTTCTCAATGAGAGGTAGTTTCCCCCTGTTCCAGGTACATTTGGCAGTGTCTAGAAGTACCACGGGCTAGGATTTAGCTTAGTTGGTAGAGCGCTGCGCTGTAGTCTCTGAGGTCCCGAGTTCAATTCCCAGCACCGCAAAAATGGGAGAAGGACCTGGCAATCCACTCCTAAGGCAACCCCGAAACAGCCAGCCATTGAAAACCCTATGAGGGTCGCTATGAGTCGGATACCGACTTGACGGCACCTAACAACAACAACAGAAGTACCACGTCACATTTGGGGGGTAGGGTGCTGTTGGCATCCACTGGGTACAGGGATGCTGGCAAATCTCCTGAGATGCACAGGGCACAACAAGGAACTATCTGACACAAAATGTCACTAGTGCTGAGGTTGAGAAACCCATGTGTACACATGAGCACACACCATTGTGCACAAACATTTTCGAGGGTTTATAGATTTACAGAAGAAAATACTTAGCATGTAATCTGAGTGATCAGGATAGTAAACTCTAAACCTGTGTGGTCTCAGTTCTGTTGTGCATTAACACACTTATGCTTGGGAAGCCTGGAAGGAGGAAACCAAGGTCCAAGAGGAAACCAAGGTCCAGGAAGCAACTTCCAGCAACTTATGTCTCAATGGCAAGAAGCCCAGTCTTTGAGGTTAGGCTGCCTGGGTTAGTCCTGGCTCTGCCACTTAGCTGTATGACCTGAGGCAATGTACTTAACCTGTTTGTGATTGAGGTTTTTTTTTTTTTTTTTTTTTTTTTGTGGTGCTGGGAGTGGAACTCAGAGCCTTATATATGCTACATAAGTGCTCTATCCCTGACCTGTATCCCCAGCCCTATGGTTAAGTTTTAAATCTGTAAAATGGGGACTAAAATTTCCTTTTACATTAAAATATGTAAAAGAGCTTAGAGTCATGCCTGGCGCCAGGCAAGAGTTATGTGTAGTGGTTCTGAGCTGGCAGGCAGAATGGCAGTTCCCCTCATGCTCTAGTCTGGTCTGGAGCCAGCTGCATGGAGCTTTACATTTGACTGTCTCATGTGACCCTCTAGAGAGCTATGTTCTGGTTGACCTCTGGGCCTCAGCTTGCTGTGGGACTCAGGCCTCCCTTATGGCTTCTATCTGTGAAATGGATGCAGGTTATGGGAGGCTGAGACTTGTGGAGATGCATGAGACCCATTGGAGGTCTTTGGGGTTGTGGAGGCTGCAGCTTCCAGGGGACAGATATACCAAATGATTGGGGTGATGAGGTACTGTGTGGGGCTGAGAGCAGCAGGTCAGGCTGGCAGGGCTCCCAGTCCCCCTATGGAGATGGTGGGCCTGCCCCTCCCCAGGCAATCTGGGGCTTGAGGGGAGGGGCATCAAGCAATATTCCTTCCTCCAGGGTGTGAACCTCTACGTGAAGAACCTGGATGACTCCATCAATGATGAGAAACTGAGGAAAGTGTTCTCCCCTTATGGAGTCATTACCAGTGCAAAGGTGAGAGCCATAGCACCTCCAGCGGCAGCCTCCCTTTCATCCTCTCACCCCCTGCACATCCCCAGCCTCTCACCTGACTTCCAGGGGCTTGGGGCTGAGCTCCCCCAAGCTGTCTGACCCACCCGCCCTTGGAGCTCTCCAACCTTGTCTGGGTTGGAAAAGAAGAAAGTAGACATGTTACCCAGTCATAGAGCTGGGTTTGTGGTACATTGTAACCTTGGTTCATTCAACAAGCACTTATTGAGTGCCTACTGTATGCCAGATTCCAGAAATCTGTGTCTCAGTATTTCTGTGGACTTTTGTTCTCTGGTCTTGGCCAGTGACATAATCCCTGCTGGGCCTCAGTTTCCCCATCTGGAAAGTGAGAGAGTTGGCCTGCACCATTCTTCACTTACTCTTCCTCATTTATTGAGCACTAACCATGTGTCCAACACTCTAAGGCACTTGAGATGTGACAACTGGCCATTCTACTCAGTAGCTCTTTGACCTTGAAGGAGTCTTAGCTTCTGAGCCCCATCTGTAGGATGAAAGTGTTGGGCTCACTGTGTGGTTCTCAACCCTGGATTCTCATTAGAATAGCCTGGAGAGTTCTGAAATACAGATACCTGGGGCAGACAAACAATGTAGATCTCTGAGGGCAGGGCCTGGACTGCCTAGATGACTTTAGGATGACATGATGTTCATGCATTCCACACCAGGCTCTTTGGAAAGCATGTGGGAACCAGTCAGACATGGCCCCTGCCTTTGAAGAACTTATGGTCTAGTGAGGTCAGACAGATCCCTAACTCTTGTTTTATAAAGGGTACGGGGAGTGGAGAGGACAAAATTGGCAGAGCTGCAGGAGCTCAGTGGGATAGGAGGCTGGGGCTTTTTGGAGGAAGTGGCTGTGGCAGTAGCGTTTTATTTGGCTGTGCAGAGGCAGGGACCTGTATGTGGAAATGAGGAGCATTTAGAAGAGATCAGAGTGGGTGATGGGGCTGGAGCTGGCACACATGCTGTGATGGCTGGAATCTTAGGAAGTGGTCTAGAAGTTCTTTTGTCTGCTGAATCCAATCTTAACTTCCTGCTGGAGCCTGGTGTTTGCAGAGAGAAGTTCTAATGTTCTTTGGGTTAAGGGCCTTTTGAAAAATGTGGCAGAAAGCTGTGACTCAGTAAATTTGGTTAAACATGAAAAAACCTGAGTTCTCTTTCTCAGCAAGTGCATGCATCCTTGGTGTAGCGGTGTGGTTGAAAGGTGGTTTTAGAGTTAATCTGACCTAGATCTAAATCCCAATTCTACCATTTCCTAGCTGTTGAACCCAAGGCAAGTGCCTGACTGCCTTTTGGACGCTTTACCCACCTATGAAATGGCAGCAACCTCACTGCTTCTAGGGAGAGCCTCAGCATCACTCAGGAGGCTACATGTAGAGCATAGCAGTGGGATAGTAATTGACTATTCAACACGTGTGTAATTTCAGTGTAATTTCAGATTCACTGATTTTGAGGGTTCCTTGAAGGAGGGGAATATATAAATCTTGATTGCTCAGAGTTGAGGCACACAGATTGCTTTTAACTATCATGGCCCCATGCCTTTCAGAAGTTACCAAATGGTATGTGGGGTCCTGGCTGTGCATGAGCCACCAGCTGGGTGGCCCTGGACAAGTCATTCCTGAGTCTCTCTTCCCTCCTCTGTAAAGTGAGAGCTGCAGCCTCTCTCCTCAGGAGGCTGTGCGATACTGAGCCAGGAAGGCAAGTGAAGTGTCTGACACACAGTAGGCCTCAGTAAATGTGGGGTGAATAGTTCATCCCTCATCACAGGTTTCTCGGGGGTCTGCTTGGTGCCGGGTACAGCCACATGGGAATAGAGGAGCGTGGCCGAGGAGTCTTCCTTCCTCACCCCCAGCAACCCTTGTCTTGTCTTGCTTGTAGGTGATGACAGAGGGTAGCCACAGCAAGGGGTTTGGCTTCGTGTGTTTTTCCTCTCCAGAAGAGGCGACAAAGGCTGTGACAGAGATGAATGGGCGCATCGTGGCCACCAAGCCACTGTATGTGGCACTGGCCCAGCGCAAAGAGGAACGGAAGGCCATTTTGACCAACCAGTACATGCAGCGCCTCTCCACGGTGCGAGCCCTGGGCCGCCCCCTCTTGGGTTCCTTCCAGCAGCCCTCCAGCTACTTCCTGCCAGCTGTGCCCCAGGTGACAGTCTGCCCCCCAGCTCCTGTCACACACTTTCCCCCACAACAGCCAGGTAGAACAGGAAGAGAAAGCTTCCCAGGCAAATATAGGTTCTGCTGAAAACTCACTGGACAAGCGTTCAACCTAAGTCTTCGTCTCCCCATCTGTAAAATGCTGCTTGTCAAACAGCATCTCCGTCTTAGTGGGATGGCTAAATGTTGTGCAGAAAAATACTCTGTGGCTAAAAAGTTGGGGAGATGTTGCATTAAACAAAAGAAGCCTAAATTTCATACTATATCCAGTGTCATCTTCTAATTTGCTAGGATCTGTTATGACTTTCCCAAACAGGCACAGAGCATGTAGCATTTCCTCAACTTGTGTGGCAAAGTTTTTTGTGGAACATCTATTAACTCCTCCCCTGGCTGTTAATGTCCTGAGGAGCATGGTCTGGGAAAGGCCCAACCTCATCACTTAGAGGAAATAGAAAAATATAAGCCTGAAGTGTGACATCCCCTCTCCTTTTAGCAGTTCCTTGAGCTGGGACAGTTGGAGTGCAACATGACAGCTTTTTTTTATCTAGATCATTGGGATAGACCTGATAAGAAACAGGTTTGGGAGCTAAGATTTTGCTGAGTTCTGGGCTGAGGACATACTGAGCTAGGAAGAAGGGGACTTCATGCCAGCCTTTACTAACCTGTCCCCTGGAAGGGACAGTGCAGTTCTGGAGTGGTGTCCCTGAAGGGATAGTTTCTCCCCTGCCCTGAGGCAAAGCCTCTTACTCTAGGTCCTCTTCTCCCCTAAAGCCTCCGGCCCAGGCTGTGTACTATGGCTCCGGCTCAGTGGCCCCCATCCAGCCTGCCCCCTGGTGGAGAGCTCCCCCCCACAGACCTTCATGTGAGTGACCTAGCTCCTTCCACCTGCAGCCTAGTTTGCCAACGTGGGCCCTCAGAGGCAGTGTGTAACATGGGGTCAAGCCTGGTGCTGCCATTTCCCAGGGTGGGTTACTTTGTCTGTCAGAGCCTCAGTTTCCTCTTCTGAACATGGGCCTGAATGAGATATGCTTTAGCTCCAAGCCTGGAGAGACATGTAGTATAGCCATTATCTGTTATCTTTAGAGATCTTTAGAATGGCTGTTCTGTGGCTGGATATTCTTGCAAAGCTGAGAAAATGAAACTCCTCTGGCTACATTGTTCTAAGAGCCAAGTTCTTGCTCAAAATACTTGGGACTAAGGTGAATGTCAGAGTGTGTACTTATGCCTCTTGGAGCTCTGAATAGTCCTGAGCTGACTGCATCATAGCTTTCTATACCTCATCCCTGGAGTTCTGCGTCTAGATGAATTTACTTATCTGTCTGCCGTGATTTCTAAGTCACATGGTGCCACTCTGATTTTCCCCACAATCTTTCTCTCTCCATTTTTCTCTGTGCCACAAGCTGTCTACCCTCCAGCTGCCTCAGTGGTCCGGCCACCAGGCATGCCTCAGCACCCCCGGGCTCACATCAGCAGTGCCAGGCAGGCCTCCACCCAGGTGCTACTCCCGGAGCCCCACATCCAGAGAGTGGGTGAGTGTGGGCAGGGCCAAGAGGAAGAGGGGTGACGGTGGGGCAAGGTGTTGGTGTTGGGGTTGGTCCTAGAGTTGGAGTTTGGACCGGGCTCCATAGTGCCCTTGCCCTGTTGGTAAGCCAGGCCAACTTTGGAAGCTGTATGGGTAGTGTAGGAGTTAGCTTGGCCTCTAGCTCCTGGGACTCACTCACTCTGAGGTCTTTGCTGACTACTGACTCTGATCACCTAATCTTTAGGGATGAAAATAGTACACCCATTTTGTGGTGAGGGTTAGTGAGTTCACACAGGCTATGACCTGTGCCTTAGTAAGGATTTCAGCTGCTGTGAACAAGGGTGTAGGACTTTGGCGGTAAGGCCAGCACATCTGTTTCTTCATTAAGCAGATATCGTCACATGTGTGTGCTGGCTCTGTGCTCAGCAGTGGGGATTCTGCATGAATGAATCTGATTCAGTCCCTTGTCTTAGGTTGCTTCCAGGCCCTGACACGCTTTCTTATTTTATTTATTGATTGATTTGATAAAATACATATAATATAAAATTTACCTCCAACCACTTTTAAGTGTGTAGTTCAGTGGCATTCAGTACATTCACATCATTAACTATGAATTACAGCTATTACCACCATCCATCTCTAGAACTTTTCGTCTTGTAGAACTGAAATTTTGTATCCATTAAGCCTTATCTCCTCCTTTCCGATTCCCTCCAGCCACTGGCAACCACTATTCTACTTGGTCTCTGTGAATTTGATTACACTGGCCACTTCATATAAGCAGAATCATATAGTATTTGTCCTTTTGTGACTTGCTTATTTCACTTAACACAGTGTCCTCAAGGTTCAGTTAGGCTATGTTGTTGTTGTTAGGTGCCATCGAGTCAGGTCTGACTCATAGTGACCCTCATAGGGTTTTCCATGGCTGATTATTTTGGGATTGTTTTGGGAGTGGGTTGCCACATCCTTCTCCCATTTTTGCAGTGCTGGGGATCAAACCTAGGGCCTCAGAGAGTGCAGAACAGCACTCTACCCACTGAGCCAAACCCTAGCCTACTTGTGCCAGAATTTCCTTTTAAGGCTGAATAATATTCCACTGTATATGTAGACCACATTTTGTTTCTCCATTCATGTGTTAATAGACACGTGGGTTGCTTCCACCTGTAGGCTGTAATGCAATGCTGCTATGAACATGGGTGCACAGGCATCTCTTTGAGATCCTATTTTCAATTCTTTTGGGCATGTACCAGAAATGGAATTGCTGGATAGCGTGGTGATTCTGTTTTAATTTTTTGAGGAACGCTCCTACTGTTTTCTACAGTGGCTATACATTTTACCTTCCTATCAACCGTACACATGTGTTTCAGTTTGTCATAGATAGTAGCCATTTGAACTCAGTTTATTTTTTACAGCTAACATTGGTACCCAGACCACTGGACCCAATGGGGTGGGATGCTCAACGTCAGGCTGGCCTCTCCTGCCATACAAATGTCCCTCAGCTGTACAAAACACCCACGGGGTAAGGCTGCCTGGTTATTCTGGGTTCTAGGATTCCTGGCTGAGAGCCTTGGCTAAGGTGCTGGCCCTGTGAGCCTTGCTTTTCTTTCTTTTCCTGGCTTGCAAAGTTTCATTTACTAATGTGTACAGTCTGTAAGAGTGTCACCCTTACTAACAGAAGGGGAAAGTGGCCCAGGGTCATATTTTATTTATTATGACTTCCTTTGCGTAGGTTATTAGTAAAATTAATTCGGACTTTCTTAGAATTTCTGTTGAATAGCAAGGAAAGGTTTGCTAAGAATATGCTGAATATTGAAGGGATGTGATTAAGCTTCACAATAGAACTGAAAATGTCTACTATAATTAAATGAAAGGCCATGTATTTATTTCCATGCCCTCAAAAGTTCTCAAATTCAGTTATTATAACTTGTCTAGAATTTCAGTGTATCTAGTTTGAACTATTTCTTAGAAAATGTACAAGGGTAGTTTTTAAACAGCAAATTGCTTTTAAAATTACTAAGACACAACAGGCTCAGAAGTGTGCTGGGGATGTGTCCATGAAACTACCTGAGAAAAATGCTTTCCTGGGCATGGAGTGATGAGTAATGCATGGCTTTCCTTTGGCCATATTCATCAGAGGTCTTCATGTGTTTGTAGCATGCCTAAGTTAAAGCACAACTTTGTTTTCTAATCCATGTGCCCTTGTTAGAGACTCTCTGCCCCATCTAATGGTTCAGACCTTGCCTCCTGATCCCCTCTTCCAGAACCTTCCTGGAGGCCTGTGTTCACCTGAGAGGGTGTTTGAGACCTTTCCCATCCATATGGCTAAGGCATGTGTTCCTGGTACCATGTGCAGGTCCAGGAGCCTGCTGTGTACCTCCCTGGGCAGGAGCCCCTGACAACGTCCATGTTGGCTGCAGCGCCCCTGCATGAACAAAAACAGATGATTGGTAAGTGGCTGGCTCTCCTACGCTGGGGCAGGAAGAGGAGGGCTTGGGAGCCAGCTAGCCTACCAGGAACAGTGAGTGAGGACGAGGTCCAGCTTTGTCATGACTCAGCTGCTGGGTTACCTTACCTAAGCTGCCTCTACTCTCTAGGCCCCTTGTCGTCTTCAAATACTGGTCAGATGGATGGCCTGGATCTTTTTTAAGCTTTACTGTTCCAAGTCTCCAACTTAGGTGAGAAACACCCTGGATGCAGGAAATTCAGGGCCAAATGGCAAAGTGGGGTATGACCTTGGGTTTCTACTGAGAAATGGTCTAGAGGAGGGTGTGACAGGTCTTTACACTTCATCGAATGGGAGACTATTGCCAGGTTTCATCTGCCTCCTGGTACCCACTACAGGGAGGTGGGAAGTAGCTGTTACTGGGTAAGTACAGGTGCTTCCCACTGGATTCTTAACTCCCAGTGGTGTCCACCTCCAGCCTTATAGTCCATAACAGGCCCTGCTAAAAGATGCCACTAATTGTGAGTGAATGAGTAGGTTCATTCCTAGTTGGCAGGTTCTCCCCTCAAGGCTCTCATTGCCACTACTCCACTGTATCCTCAGCTTACATATTAGGTTTTGCCACTTTACTTCCCACCTCACTGTCACTACCAAAGAAAATTTAAATGTGCGTAACAGAGGTGGAAGCCTTTGTTAGAAGCTCTCTGTAAACATCTTCACTTTCCTCATGGGAAGACCCCTTCTACCCTCACTTAAGGACCCATCCTGGCTGAGCCCTTCACACATGCTGAAATGGGCTGACACCAGTAGGCCCTCCTGCTAGCTATACCTTGTGGTGGAAGGTGAATTTTTTCTAGGTATTTGCTGCCTCATTCCTCTTTAAAGTCTGCAGTTTAGCATTGTATGCCATCTAGAATCTGTTTCTTGCAAAATGAACTGTTAGAACTGTTTCTTGCAAAATAACAAGTATAGTCTTTAAATAGCAATTTTGTGCTGCAGACCACTTCCAATGTAATATCAAATCTGATTCTTCATCTGCCCTCTAAGGTAGGTTTGCTATGCCTACTTTAATGTAAGGAAAAGAAGTTCCCAGTAAGGTTAAGTGACATAGCCTGGAATGAGCTGTTCTGAGACAAGACCTTGGATGTCCTCACTGCTCTCCACTCCATGCGACCACTCTGGGAAACTGGGTGTGAGCCAGGTGCATGCATAAGCAGTAAGAAATGGTTCCGCACAGGGGAGCGACTCTACCCCCTCATCCGTGGTATCCACAACCAACTGGGTGGCAAGATCACAGGCATGCTACTGGAGATCGACAACTCAGAGCTGCTGCTCATGCTGGAGTCTCCAGAGTCCCTCCATGCCAAGGTATGTGCAGGCCGGACAGGAGAGCTAAGAACAAAGGCTGCTCTAGATAAGCTAGGGTGAGGGTAAATCGACCTTCTCACTAAATCCTGGAGGGTAAAACATCCTAATTGAGGGCCTGCTATTTCAGCCACTCTGTACACTAATTCTGTGTAGCTCTTTAGGTAAGGGTTTTGATACAGGAGCTGTGACTGACAGAATAAAGGTTAAGATCTTCCCAGTCTCCAACAGCGTACCTCTGTCTTGAAGGTGAGAGGGGATTTTGCAAGTAGCAGTGGATAAAGGCTCCACAGATCCTTTCTCTGTCATGCTGAGGTTGGGGAGGTCATGGCTGTCCTTGGGTCCTGCGTGGGCACCTGTACTAAGCCCCTCCATTTTTTAAAAAATTTTTTTAATTTTATTTTTTTGCGGTACTGGGGGTTAAACCAAGGGCCTCACACTTGCATGCTTTGCAAGTGCTGGATCACTGAGCTGTGCCCCCAACTCATTTTTTTTTTTTTACTTTTTGAGACAGGGTCTCACTAAGTTATGCAGACTACCTCTGGTCTCGAACTTGAGATCCTCCTGCCTCCACCTCCCAAGCCGCTGGGATTACAGGCGTGTGCCACCGTGCCTGGTGCAGCCCCTCCATTTTGTTTCCCACAGGTAGAAGAGGCAGTGGCAGTGTTGCAGGCACACCAGGCCATGGAGCAGCCCAAGGCGTAGATGCACTGAAAATGGTGGGTGGTGTGGGTGGGAGCAATGGAGACGGAACAACTGAGTCCAGGAGAAGCTGTAGAGAACTGGACAGAGGCTGACTTTCAGAAACTCACTGTTGTGTGTTGCTGGCTATGTCTGAAGATCTTAGGAGTTTGGGGAAGAAAAGAGGATCCCAGGAGAAGATATTCTACGGGACTGGAATGGTGCAGACTGAAGGAGGTGCTCTCGTGCCAGCTTACCTGCCTGGCATCTGTGGGCACTGCCTGGCTCCATTCTGCCTGTCCAAAGGCCTGGCCTACCTGGGAACACCCACCTTCTTAGCTGAAGACCAGGTGTCTTCCTTGCTTTAGAAACATTTATTTATTTTTCCCTTTCACTCCTAGAAAATGGATTTCTCATTCCCATGGTTGCTTAGAGTATAGCATTTCCTGCTCTCAGCTCTAAGGCCCTGGGAACTGTACATTTCCTGATTATTCTGTACCTGTACTGGAGCTTTGGATGTGGAATGAAGGCTGGTCACCTGGCTGGCCACTTACCTTTTGCTTTGTGTATTAAAAGTGTTGCAAAATCTATCTTCCCTCTCAGGAGGCTTTGTAGAGTTGATCACTTGGGGCTCCAGCTATAGGGAGCAGAACCCCAAACATGTGCTGAAGTACACAGGAGTGCACACTGGAATAAGAGACCTGTCGGGAATGAGCTGGACCATCTAGAATAGCTCCAAGCTAGAAATGGCCAGCTCATCAGCAGTGTGGTGCATGTTTAAATGGCTATCATCATGCCATAGTTTGAGAAAATGGGTGAAAGCTACTGGTGCCCACCTCTGGAGTGTGTGGCATTTCCGAGGCCTGTGCACCCTGCAAGGCAGGTAGACACCTCAGAAGCAACCCCTTGCTTCCAGGTCCCAGCTAACTGAGGAGTTGTGAAAATACATTGGGGTGCCTTCCCAGGTCAGGACTTTCCTCCCTTCCAGGGGATGAGGATTATCTCATGGTTCTTTGGGGCAGTTAGTGCTTACCCCTATCAAGGGTGTAGACCCCAGCTCTTTGCTTTCCCCATACCTGAGCAGCCAAAGGGTAGTGGCAAAAATTACAGCCTTGCACATGCGCACTGGTAGTACAAGTTCACCAGCAACAAATCCAATGGAGTCCTCAAGGTTGCGAGGCCATTCTGCCTCAACTCCTCCCTTCGTGTCCTCCACAAACTGCCTTTTAAACTTTCATCACTTCTTAAATCTCCAGTCCTTCATCCTCTGTGCAGATTCATCCCCTTCTCTCCCTATGCTGAATGTTGACATTTCTTCAGGGCTGATCCTTGGCCCTTTCCTTTTCCCTCTCCATCTTCTTCGTGGTATCTAACTTATGCACATCTTCAATTTGCACCTAATGCACAACTTTTTTTCTTCAGCCTAGTACATTCTTGGGAGTTCCTGGAACACAGATCTCACATCCTACTTGCCATTAGCTCTTGGTATCACAATAACACTTCAAATTCTTGTTTAACACCAAGTTATGACTTAGCAGTCCCCACTCCAATTCTCCTATTCTCTTCACATGTTCTCGGTAAATGCTACCACTCTCATTCTACTGCAAAAGCCAAAGTCTGAGGGCTTCTCCAAGCCCACTGCCACTTTATGTTTCTTCCTTTTGTCTTCCAGTGAAACCTATCAATTTTACTTCCTACTCTCACATGTTTCTACTTCTCTCTAAATCCACTACCACCATCCTAGTCTGAGCTCAGCTGGACTCCGGCAGCAGCCTCTCTCTGGCTTCACTATGTGTGGGCTGATGGGTGCTGTTCTTCGATCTGTCCTCTACCTTTAATCAGAAGGTTTCCCTCACAACCCAGATCTGATCCTTGCATAACTTCCCATTATTGTTACAGTAAGGACAAAACTCACATGGCCTGTGAGACCCTGCATGATCTGGTCTCCACATGGCATCTGCTAAGCAGAGATCCTGTTATTTCCATGTAGTGAACTTCTCTAGGGGTTGGGGATAGAATTCAACCATGGCCATTAAGATAATCACATCAGTCCCTTTCCTAGAAATGGTAATTTATGACAAGCAGAGATTTTAATCCTCAGAGCCTTAGAGATGGCAGAGAATGGTAAGTTTCAAGGCTGGGTGATGAGGAAGAGGAAGCTTACACACTATTCTTTATCTGAAACTTTTATTTATTTTTTTTTGTGGTACTGGGGGTTGAACCTAGGGCCTTGCGCTTGCATGCTCTGCAAGTGCTGGACCACTGAGCTGCATCCTCAGCCCCCCACCCCCCCTTTTTTTTTTTTACTTTTTTGAGACAGGGTCTTGTTAAGTTACACAGACTGCCTCTGGTCTTGAACTTGCGATCCTCCTGCCTCCGTCTCCAAGCCGCTGGGATTACAGGCATGGGCCACTGTACCCAGCTATTCTTATCTGAAACTTTTTAAGTACTAAAAGAAAAGCCTCTTTGGCTGTGAAGGCTGTGGCTTGGCTTCCTGTTTTCACTAACAAGTCGAGACATGTGCCCTCTCATGCCTGAGAAGCCGGTTTAAGTGAGCTGTGCTGTGAGCATTAGACCTGCCTCAAATCAGGTGGAGACAGACTTGCCTAGGAGGAGGCAGTAATGGAGACAGCTACCCACTCTGAAAGGTGTCCTCGGCCATGCCTGTGGGGTTGGTCTGACTCTCAGGTGTGCTTCAGACTGGAGGTCGGTGATTACTCAGCAAAATCCTCATCTGTAAGCCACTGCTGCTGACCACCTCACAGCTGACTTCACTCAGCACCTCGTTTTATGGAGAGCGAAAGGACAATACAGGTACTGTCTGCTCTGTTCTGTGCAGCCATAAAACTTCAAGGTGAAAATAATTTAATCACAAACAGCATAGGAAGGGGAAGCAGCCCTTAATTCTGGCTGGATCCTGAAGCTCTCTGGCCTCCCCCACACTGCTGTGAACCAAATGGCACCGTGGTCTGTCCTCCCAATGGCTTCCTACATGCTGTTCTGTCTGTCCACACTACTCCCCTGCCCTGTCAGCTGTTCAAGCTCTTCCTCTCTGGGGTCCTTTACCCTGCACCATGCAAACTTCCCCACAGAGGCAGATGAGACCCTTGGACGCGTCCTCTATGATGCTCTAGCCAGCTGTAGCTTTGCACTTCGGGGTTATCTAATTAACTTCTTGCCTTCCTAATACACTGCCAGCCCTCTGGGAGCAGGGACCACGTCTGCTCATTCTGTTGTCTCCCTAGCACTATACACACTGCCTGGTCCATTCAGTAAATTTGTTCAACAAATGGAAGAATGCCCAAGAAACCGCGGCTTTTACTATTACCACTACAAAGTTCCAGGTGCAAAGGAGAAAAGGCGTAATGAAAGTATAGCAGAAGTTGGTGTAAAAGAAAGCCTTTTAATGCAATAGCTTAAACACACAGTTCAACAAAATCAGAGTCAGTTCAAATTAACTTCAACAAATTACAAAGAACCAGGAAGCCTGGAGGGGCCACTGTTGGGGGAAAAAGGCAAGTTTCTGCTGAATGGAAGGACACTGACCTCAGGGAGGCCTCTCTCTATCCCAAGAGGATGGCTATGACCACTGGGCTCTTGAAATAGCTTACATAACTCCATGCAGAAGGTAGCAGCACAGAGCCAAGGCCAGAGCCTCCAAGGGTCAGGGCTCTGCCTTCCTACAAAGGAGGGCCCGGACTAAAGGCACTGGGGCTCAGACACAAAAGGCTGTGCCAAGGGCAGGGCAGGGACAGCATCTACACCCTTGGGGAGATGGCAGCCCTGGAGAACCAGCTCAACAGGCTGCTCTGGGTGTAGGTGAGCCAGGGTTTTTGCTTGTTGGACAACACCCCCTCCCACTCTTCCCCAGGAGCTCAGTTTGTTCATATTAAATACAGAGATGGGGTCTGGTGAAGCCACAAAGGTAGCACTCAGTCTGGAGCACATTTGGGGCAGGGACTAAGGCAAGCATTTTGCTGATAAGGGCTTATTTGTGTGATCTGCTAGCTGTCTGAGGCAGGGGGATGGTGAAAGGGGTCCAGCTTCACATTTCAGCTCTAATGGGGACCTTTTTAGCATAACAGTGTCCTGTGCTTGATCACACTGGGCTTAATTTGAACAAGCAAAACCTCTCAGGGGTTGAAGGCTGCTGCCTCTCAGAGGGGCAGAGGAGGGTGCGTCTGAGCTCCTTTGGGGGCATGCTGGGTATTAGGAGTGGACATAAGGGAGGTGGCCCCTGGCATCTCTGGGAAGGTCAGACAGAGGGTTCCTACTGCCCTTTGGTGGTTTTACTTCAGGCTCTGGTTAACCTCCTGCTGTAACTTCTGTGCAGGGCCATTCCTGGGCTCAATTTGTAGGAGGCTGCTGATGTCTGCAAGGCTGGATTTATAGTCCTAATGGGAAAGAAGTATAAAGTGTGGGGAATGGACCCAGAGCTGGGATAGGGACAGCTGCTACAGCAGCAGACTGTTTTCAGTCCCCAGCCTGTGTGTACCCTGCACTATCCTGGGGGCCCAGTAGAAGGAACTTGGCAGGTACTGCCTCACCTTGACAGCACTCTGAAGTGTCAGCCCTGGTATAAATCTCTGTAGCCACGGGAGCAGGGATCTTTTACCTTGAGTGCCTTGTAGGCTTGAGCCCGTCTGTAAAACGCCTTCACATTCTTCCCATCCAGCTTGAGGGCTTCTGTGCAGTCCTTCACGGCCTCCTTGTACTGCTTCAGGACCAGATGGCAGAGCGCTCTGAGGGGGAAAGACCATTACAGGCGTACAGTCACTTCTCATGGGACCCCAAAAGCCAAGAGCCAGTTGATACATGATCTCTGATTTGCTGAACATGGATTCTGTACTGGTTACTTTCTATCTTCTTCAATCCTCACACCGATCCTAGCCCCTTTTAAGAGCTGGCTCAGAGGAGTGAAGGGATTTGCCCTAGGTGCCACCACTGAGAGGCAGACCAGGTGGTTCTGCATGACCCCAGATTCTGACCTCCTGTAGTTCTATCACTCTACTTCACTCTCCTCTATCAGGTTCTTTCACGAAAAACCTTGAAACCTTCCACTCAACACATTAAAACATGTTAGGGGTAAAATGTAAAGATATCTACAATTTACTTTGAAAGGCATTAAAAAAAAAAAAAAGATGGATTGGGGTGGGGATGTAACTCAGGGGTAAAGCACTTACCTAGCATGTGCAAGGGCCTGGGTTTGATCCTCAGCACTGCATAACAAAATACTATAGACTGTATATGGTGGGTTAATATATGTTCAAAGTACTATTCAACTTTACTATATGTTGAATATTTTCATAATAAAATGTTGGGGGAAAATCATGTATCAATACAACAAAATATTCTGCTTCTATGGAGAAAAAGCATGTGTGTATTTTCATAATTCAAGTCTGGTCCTTTCCTCCAAAGACAGTCACTAAAAACACATCTTGGAGCTCATTACATAAGTCTACCTATCCTGCCTCACTGTTTTCAGTGGGTGTGTTCACTTAGTTGGATGTAGTATAATTAATTTTGCTGATTCCCTATCAGTAGGTATTTTCATTATTTCCAGCTTATAAATAGATGATGCTACAGTGAACACCCCTGTGGCAGAGACTGCTGGATCAAAAGATATATGCATTTTATAATTCCTACGAATATGGGAGAAAATGGTAACTTATTTGAATTTCTTTAAGTATGGGTAAAGCTGAATATCTTTACATAATTTGTTTTAATCTTATGAAATCAAATTTGTCCAACTTTCCCTTAATTTTTGTAAATTTTTCCCACTACATAACAGTACCTTCCCTACTGCAAGATAATTGACCCACATGTTTTAGAGCAGTTTAATTTTTGTTGTCTTCATTTGGAACTGTGTTCTACTTATAATTTATTTAAAAATACAAAGTGAAGTAGAATTCAGGCTTGTATTTACTGGTAACCCTTACCCAGCCAACTCAAGACCATTTACTGAATAATCCTTCCTTTCTTCACGCTTTATTATACACTAAATTCTCTTACACTATTTTTCTTATTTTTTCCTGACAAACTTTGGAATCATTGTCATGGATTAAAAAGACAAAAACAAAACAAATACTTGGGCTGGGGATATAGCTCAGTGGTAGAGCACTTGCGTAGTATGCATGAGGCCCTGAGTTGAATCTCTAGTACTGTGGAGAGGGAGGGAACCCAAACTCACCAGCTCTATAAGATAATATAAGGTAAGAGTAATTATAGATACATTTGCTTAAAGAACAGTGTTTAAGCAAAACACTGTCCTACATATGGTAAAAAATCCAGGAGAATGAATTAATGGAAGAGTCTAGTAACATAAAGGCCAAAGAGAGACCAGAGAAAGTAGTTAGCAAATGCCACCCAGAGTGAACAGGCTTCCTTTCCAAGTTAGCCTAGCAAATGGAGGCACCCCTGGTCCAATCAGCCAGTTAAACCACAAGTCCAAAATTTAAAACTAAGACTTCCCTTTTCAACCTGTCTGGAAACAAAACTAGACCTGAACTGACAGGAGACAACTAAGTTTTTTTATACCATCCCATATGAATATGGAATTTCCATGTTTCACTGAAGAAATACTAATAATTTACTGCAGCAAGCTGCTCCAGACCCTGGTGGGGTATGTTATGTAATTCCACATATGGACAATATTACCTTACTAAAATCTAAAACACATTTTATCCTAGGAGTTTTGAATAAGGAAGAGTAAGCCTACATTAGACCAAAAATTTCTAAACTAGAGAGTGTTGAGTACATGCTGGTAAGGAAGGAGAAACATAACATTTTAAAATAACCGTTTTTTAATAAATGTTTGAATCAGATATGGTCCCTTGCTTCTTGACATTAAAACTTACAGATCTCATTGGAACCAGACTCTAACTCTACCATCAGGACTTACTGGCTGGGTGAGCTTAGGCAAAGCTCTTCCTTCTCTGAGCCTTGTTTTTTTCAACTTTAAAACAAGAAGATCCTCTACCACTTGCACTTCTGAGCCCACAAGTCCAACCCTTCAGGCTAGACTTGAAGTATTCCCTGGGTGCGGGGCCAGTACTCTCAGACAGAGCCTGCCAATATTTCTAACAGGAGGGTTTTAGAAGCCATGGAGTGGGGAGAAGTGTGGAGAGGTAAAGAGACTCATTTTAAGGTTGTGTTTACACAACAAGCACATTGATTTTACTTACATAGTATGCTTATCTGAAATGGTTAATAAAAATCCTAGGGAGAAGGCTAGTAAAACCCAGTTTACCTTTTGGCATCTCTGAGTTCCTATCCCTTTAAAAGAGCAAATATCAGTGGCAATGCCTAGGTCACAGTACCTGAAACTGGTGTGAATGCATATTTTGAGCTGAAACTAATGGCTAAAATGCTAGGGACTAAAGAACCCACCATAGTCAGAGAGAAGCCTGTGGAACAAAATATCGAATGTCCTGAAATCCCCCAGGCCAGCAGCTGTGCAGAATATACCTGTTGCTGTATGTGGCAGATTCCAGGTTACTAAACAAGAGGCTTTCACTGTACTTCTCAATAGCTTTCTTATGGTTGCCCTTCTTTACAAGCTCATTGCCTTCTTCCTTCAGAACTTTGGCTCTCTCCACATCCCCAGCAGAAGGCACTAGATACAAATTCAGAGGAGACAAAAACCATGGAGCAGGTGCCCAAATGAGATCGTGAGATCTCAACATCTCTTCTAAGTTGTGTACAATTCTCTCTCTCCCAGAGATTGCAAATCATCTTTCCTGATTATTGATTTCTCCCAGTTTATGGCTCTGGGAATTAAACAGTTTTTCATTCAGAAGAGGTTGGGGATTCTGGCTATAAACATTTATACATGCACATAACATACACGATAAAAAGCAGCTCCAGTCCTAGTCCTGGCACTGCTACTTGGTAGTAGGAATGTCTTGTATGACATAATTGTGGACCCCAATTTCCTCACCATTAGAATGGGGCACCTATTCCACAAAAGGCTATTGTCAGGATCAGATTTTGAGAATACATGAGAAAGTAGAGAACACTCTATAAATTTAAGGCAGAACAGGTAAATATTAATAAGCATCTGGTAAAGAAAGGTTATTGCTTCTGGGTTTCAGAAAAGACTGAAGAGGCTCCTGTTCCTGTTTTTGTCTAAGCCTGAGAGTAGCCTCTCTTGCCTCACACCTGCAGCTCTGCTCCAGCCTTTAAAAGGACAGAGGAAAGGAGAAGGTGAAACCCAAGCTACTCACGCTGGCATTCAAGGCCCTTCACTGCTTGGCCCCAATTAATTTGTCCCAGCTTTGGTTCTACATCACCTGCTTTTTAACCTTTAAAAATGATCTTAATAAAATAATGAGTACTTATAACAAGGTAAGATTATAGGAATAAAATCAACACCTGAACTCATCCCTCTACTCTAGAAACAACATTTACTAGGACCTTTGAGGTCCTGTGGACCCCTCCCCAACTCAGTCCACCCTGCAGGAAACTGTTATCCACAATTCAGTGCTTCCCTTCCTTGTCTTTTATATATATACAGTTTATATACGACAGTATTCATAAACCATTTGTGGTTTGCTTTGTATAGAGGAATAAATCACTCTATGTGCTCTTTTATGACTTGGTTTTCGTCCTTCCCCTTCAACATGACACTCCTGAGATCCCTCTGTGCTGAGGCACATTAACTCTAGTGCAGTCATTTTCACTGCTGCAATTCTAAACTAACATTTGGCCATTCTTTTATCCGTGGCGATTTGGGCTATTTCTAGTTTTGTTCTGGCTATTACAAATATTCTGCTACGAACACTCCTGTGCACATCTCCTTGTACACATGTGTATGAAGTTTCTTTAGAGCAGACCTGCAGATACACAGCTTCAGCTGGGCTTGCGACATACCACTTACCACAGTCACCCTCATGCCCAGTGTTCACTCCACACATTTTCCTTCTCCAACTCCCTCTACTGTGTCTGCCAAATTCTCCTTCCTTTCCACCTGACTTCATCCTGCAAGGTCCAGTCCAAGCCATACCTGCCATCACCAGCTCTTTGTGAGCCTTTCCCTCACTCCCCAAGTATGCTAAGTCAGTTTCTAATTTGAACTCCCCAAACGTTAAAGACTCTATAGCCCTTGTTCTTCCTCTTTGTATTTTAAAACGCTGTTTCCATGTGTCAGCTCCCCACTAGACCAGGAGCTCCCCAAGGGCCAAGAATGCCCTGTCCTCTTTGTTGTACTGCTTAGCACAGGACCTATAACACATATGGTTCAGTGACTCCAAAGGAATAAAATAAATGGTAGGTACCATGATGCCAATTAGTTCATTAGTGGTCCCCACTTTTATCCTAAGGAAGAATGGGCAACACTTACCAGGCTCCGACAAACTGGAGTGAATACTATCCATGGTCAGGTAGGTGTCCTCCTGGAAAGAGGAATAACTCTACCCTGATCCCTTCTGCATGTCCCAGCCTAAATCCCTAGCTTGCTAGGCTGGGGCAGTTCTCTTGGAACACTGTAAGAGCTTCCCAGTGGATAGTCTTCTGCCTGTGGCTGCTTGGCTCTCATCTTCCTTTTCTTACTCAACTTTCTTCAGGGATTCACCTAGTACACGTGTTCCTGAGGAAGCATCACATTCTAGTCATGGAGGTGGGACAGTGGCCCTAGGCTGATAGTCACAGAATTTCATCCCCTGCTCAGAGGAGCCTGCAACCAATTAGACCAAAAGAGACTGGGAAAACATGTGAGCTAGGGATTCTGGGAAAAATATCCTCTCTTTTTACTAGTGAGCTACTAGAGGGTCAAGGGGGAGACATTCTCTTTTCCTTGGGGTCACGAGGTATGATGTATGGGCAAAAACCAGGAACTGCTATAGCTACTTTACCACTAGGACAGGAGCCTACCCGAAGACGAAGCTGACAGGCAACCAAGAAGAGAGTGGAGAAGAGTACTGGGAACTGGAGCCAGGGTTTGATTATGTAGTGAACTGCTGGGGCAAACCTCACCTGAACTCTCTCAATTTCTCAGTAAAATTAAATGAGTCAACAAATTACTTTTGCTATTTTAGCATGTTTTGTGTCCCTGCAATCAAAAACATCCTAAATGATACCTCCCAAGTGCTGCCAGAGGATCGGGAAATAACACTGTATACCTATGTGCCAAGCTGGGCATTTTACAAGGTTTATATCATTTAGTCCTTACAGCTATGAAATAGGTTTTATCATCACCTCACTGTACAATCTCTATGAAATTGAATCCTTTTATTTTGCTTTACTTTTTACTTCATTTACTTTATAAGTAAGCTAACTGAGGCCAATTTTTACAGGACTACTCTAAAGAAAATCTGCAAGACTCTTTAGGCATGGAGTCACAGCTCACCTCTGTTCTTTGTACTTGTGGCTTCTTTGGATTTGCTTTTAGCTGTCTCTCTGTGGTTCTCTGAAGGCAAGGAACTCCACCTCTTCTGGGCTGAGACAGGTACTACGGGGATGGAAGGCAGCTTCAGGCGCCACTCAGTCCCAAGTGAGTCCATGAGAGCTCTGGTCATTCTGGAAGGGAAGGCAGGATTGCAGGGAGGTTTCCAGCCAGGTCAAGAAGATAACCCTCCTTTCTCCCCAAAGTCAGCATTATCATCCTCCCCTTGTCTGAACCATCTGTTTCTATCCTCCAGAACACTGTAACAGAGGAATGGGAGTGTACTACCCACAGGCTCCTTCTCAGATCAGCAACCATGACACTCCTACACTTGAGCATGGTCACAGTCCTTTTAGGTGGTAATCTGTTGGTTGCTAAGGATAAACCTTTATCCCCAAAGGCTACCCATTTCCCAAGAAAGGATTCTATGTATTAAGTGTTTTATATTTTCTCAATGTACAAAGTCATGTGAGTGTCTGACATTTGATTAATGCTCAGAAGCTTTTTTAAATGCGAATCTTTTCTCCAATCTTAAGACCTCTCTGTGGTTCTCATTTCTTCAGGCTAACATGGCCTGTGAGAGCTGGTGTCCTCTACCCTCTCCACTTTTATTGTGTGCCACATTCCCTCTTGGTCCTTGGGCTTGGCATGTGGCTCAGTGGTAGAAACCTGCATAACACGTGCAAGACCCTGGGTTCAATCCCCAGTATGAAAGAAAAACAAACAAAAGAAAACAAAACAAAAAAACAACAAGTATAAGAAGAACAAATGAACTCTCTCCTGATTCCTATGTTCACATTTTTCTTTTACCTTAAACAGTTTCTTCCACGTTCCATTCCCACCTTCTAGATCCAGCTAACGCAACGTAAGAAGCCATTCTGTGACCATGTATACTTTGTTAATTGAATCTTTAGCACCTAGAATATCATCTGGCACCCACCAAGGCCCAATATGTGTTGATGAGTGAATAAAGCCAACTGTATGCTTTTTCTGCTCCTACAACATTGAAAACTACATAGACTGGTATTATTATAAATTCATGGCCTCTGGCTAGGCACCCAAAGCTGTTTCCCTGGTAGGCCCAACTATTTCAAACCTCCTCAAACCTGTTTCTTAACCATTCTCTTTTTTCAAAGAGTAATTCCTCATACCCCAAATATAAACCTACTTGGTCCGGTGCTTGATCCTTCCTACTTCTCTCCTGTCACAGACAGGAGATTCCTGAACAGGGCCAATCCTTCCACCTAAATTCTGCATCTAAGCCCCTCCTGCCTCTCAGGAACCTCACTCAGACAGCATCTCTCTCACCTACATCTTCATTTCTCTCTACTGACTCCAACTAACTACAGTGAAGTTCCTTTAACTCTGTGTTCACTTAATAAAACCCTCTTGGACACCCCTCTCCCATCCCAGCTATACCCTCCTGCCTCTCTTCAAAGCTACACGTACTGAACTAGTGTCTGGCTTCTGACCCCACTGAAATGCTTCCCTCTCCATCACCACAAATCCTTACTCTACCTGGCACTAATGGCACCACCATCCTTCTTAAGGTATTCCTTCTTGGGACACTAAAGCTCCATGTTCCTCCCACCTCTCTGGCTGCTGCTCCTCTCTTAGTCCCTATTATATTGGTTTCTCAAAGCTCCAGCCTCTTCTCTCTATGTACTTGCTATGGAATTCTTTTTTTCTCCCATAGACTCAACCCACCTCTGTGCTAATGACCCTCAAATCTCTATGTCTGTTCTATACTTTTCTCTTTTGTTCCATATCCGTGTAAATACCCAATTCCCTCCCTTACATCTCTCTCCCCTGCTCTTCACACACCTCCAAAACAATGTTAACAACCTGGATGTCCTCTTTTATTCTTCCCTTCACACCACCCCTCACCCATTAAAACTTGTTGATGTCCTTCCTAAGTTCCCTTGAATTGTCCCACTGTTCTCTCTCCACCCTCTTCCCTAGACTGCTGGATGCCCCTCTTCCTACCCTGTTTCCTTTCATGTCATCCTGCAGCATAACATCCAGTGAACTTTTCTCTAAAATATAAATCTACTCACGTTGCTCTATGGCTAAAGATGTTTTAATGATGCCTTACTTTCAGGACTAAGTCCTAGTGCCCAGACAACAGGCCTGTGTGACTTGGCTTTACCAACCGATCCTAAACTGAGCTCCTCACCCATATGTGAAATGAATTATTTCTTTCCTTTTTTTTCTTTTATTTTTTAGTATTAGGGGCAGGGAGTTGAACACTCTCATGCATGCTATGCAAGTGTTTTATCACTGGGCTGCACCCCTGGCTCCTTTCTTATTTTGAGACAGGGTCTCATCAAGTTACACAAACTGCCTATGGCCTCAAACTCATGATCCTCCTGCCTCACTCTCCCAAGCTGCTTAGTTTGCAGACATTTGCCACCATGCCTGGCTTGAAATGGATTTCTTGGAATTCCTATCGTAAGTCTTGCTCACCCTTGCACATGCTAGCTTTTCTCCTTGCTGGCCCCCTATCCCAGATTTCTGTTTCTCTCTCAGTCTTAGTTCATTTCCCCTAAAAAGCCCTCTCTGGCCTCCTTCTCTTTCCTAGCTGGTTAGGGGCTTCCTTTCTGTCCCTAGAGCTCCCTGTGCTGCCTCCTGCCATAGCACTTAACATACAGTGCTGAGGCTGCCTATTACTGACTAATGTTCCCTGAGGCCAGGAGCTCTAAGAAAAGAGGAAGAGGTTTTTGTGCAAAGTCTGGAACATAATTGGTAGATTTTTGTTGAATGACAGATATTAAAAGGAGGCAAAGTGAACATAAAGGATGTTGACAAAATTGAAGAACCAAAACATGAAAACATACTATGAAGTCAAGAGTTTGCTATTCGTTTTGTGCTTGGCGTTGTAGCAGCCAGCAAAGAGGAGAAACTTGGTCAGCTATACAAATGAGGGTATTGATGAGATGAAAACCAACCACAGCTCAAGAGGCCAGAAGGACATTTCACTATGAGGCTTCATGGAGGCATTGTACAATATCCTGAGCCACATCCACAAACAAACAGCCCTACAGGCTGTGTCCTAGTGTTTTACTCTATCAAGTAGAGTTAGCTCCTTGATAACACGGGAGGTCCAAATCTCTTTTTTTATTTTGGTATCCCCCACTGACCCTGGCACAATACCTTAGAACTCAGTAAATATTACTATGTGAATGAATTTGTACACCTACACAAAAATTGACAGTCATCTCAATAACCCCGACTCCTTAAACACCTGCTAAACACAACAGCACATTTTCCTGGCACACTTGGCCCAACATGCTCATTAAGAGTTTACTAAGTCTAGTCTAAGCATGGAGAAGTTATACAGTAATTTAAGTAAGGCTCACCTGTTGATGCCTTCCATTGCTGACATCACACTGTTATCAATCTGCAGCACAGTCTTATAGTCAACATAGGCCAGAGGGTATTTCTCCAGGGCCTCATAGGCAGATGCTCGCCGCAGCAGGGGCTTAATGCTGAAGGGAACCAAGGCCAGTGCTCTATAATAGGAGGCAAAAATGTCATCTGCCTGCTGGGCCACCAGGGTCCCTCAGTTTCTTTTAGGCAGGGTTATCTGATGCAGCACTCAGTATATTTTTAGAAGAGGCACTGTCTCTAGAACAAGGACTTTTCAACCTAGACCACAGTGGGAAAGGAAAGCGGGCAGAGAACCACTAATGTGAACTCTGTGCATGTGCATCAATATTTATAGCTTAAGTCCCCCTAAAATGAAGAATAAGAGCCTCACAGCTTTCATGCTGCCCTATATTTCTGGACTGTGGCCCACTGGGAGTAACAAACAGCTTTGGAGTCAGCTGAGGTTGTGTCTAGATTTTATGTCTACCACCACTAGCCATGGGACCCCAGGCTCCAATCCACAGCACATCATTTCTGGTCTGGGAAGAAGGGTAAAATTATTCCACAGAGCAGTTGTAGGCACTCAAAGGAAACTCAACATAGGCTCCACAAACATGCTCACCTCTCTATTCCTCTCTCATTACTACCAGGGCATGAAACTAAGGCAATATTATAAGGTAACAGACCTGAGCACCCAGTTAGGGGACGTGTGTTAGTTTAGCAACAATGAACCAAGGCGGTACTAGAATGGCCTGAAGGAAAGAAGAGGTGTGAAAAATTGTTCAGTGTCCTCTACAAATGGTCATTGATGGATATCCTTTTCTTCCTTTCTCCTTGCTTCTTTTGAAACAATCTACTAACCTCTATCTCTCCTTTCCTTCCCTCTTTCTTCTCACTCATAGCTACTCTAGGAAAACAACTGGGTTGCAATTCTATCTCAGCCCATGGCCCAAGTCTCACAAAAGCTTTAAGGCCTATCTCTAATTGGTCACCCTACTCCTTTTCTAGCAGCAGCAGAGCAAAAACTCCAAATACACAAGATTAAAGACCATACGGACCAACTATAGCTTCTCATTCTCAGTAGCCTGGTGACACTCATAATGTCTGTCACAGATATAGCTGGTGGGATCCTTCCAAAGAAGAAATAAGCCAGATAAACCCCACCTCTCTTCTGAGACCCTCAGGCATCCTGCAATTCCCCTGGGCTACCTACGAAGTGCAATCTTTGATGCAGTCTGTACAGTTCCCATCTTTCAAGTGGCATGCTGCTCGGTTAGAGTAGAGAACACTTTCCTCTCCAGGGTCTGTGGAACCTGCCAAGGTAGAGGTGAAAGAGTGAGAAGATCATTAGTTTGGGGAATAGATGCCAAAGACACTGGGATGCATTTCATACCTGGAGCTCTCGAGGCTTTGGGGAAGGCAGCAGGGATGACTATAACTTGATTAGACTTGCTTGCCTGAATGGGTATTTGTGATTCTTACATGAAAGCAGGGATACCATGCTTTCTGCCATTTACAGGGAACCAAGTATCTCCTCATTCACTCTGGCACTGAATCTGGGACCAGGCAAAAGATAAACATGAAACAGCTAGCTCCTGCCTCAATGAAGAAAGCCATGTTGTAACTACTTGGGTGTGTGGTTAATTTTATCACAGAAAGCACACAAACCCAATGAAGAGAAAAAAAAAAAACCAAAACAAAAATAATAGTAGGCGAAATGCCTGATAAATGGACTGACCAAGAGTTGTAGGCACGTGAAAGTCAGAGAGTAGTTCTACTTGATCAAGCCAGAGAGGGCTTTACCAGAGAAGTGATAACTGAGCTAGGTATGCCAGGACTATGGAGAACTCAATCAAGACAAGGACTCAAGCTACCTAAAGGGAAGAGAATTATTAATCATTTCTCTAAAGGCAATCCTTACCCTCAGGAATCACAGAAACTCAACTCCCTCATTGTGGCCACAGTGCTTTTGTTGTTGCAGTGCTTGGGGGGAGGTTTGGATCAAAGGCCTCATGCATGCTACGCAAGCATTGCTCAGGCTACCTTGGGCCTAAAAGTCAAGTTCCACCTGCCTCAGCATCCCAAGTTACTGAGATTATAGGCATGTGCCACGGTACCTGACTAATGATTTTCATTTTCTTTCTTTCTTTTTTTTTTTTAGTACTGGGGGGCTTGAGCCCAGGGACTCACATGTTAGTCAAGTGTTTTACCACTCAGCTGCACTCTTAGCTCCTTTCTTACTCTGCAAATAAGTAATTTTCATTTGAAACACCGAGATAATTTTCAGCCACTTCATATCCACTAGCATGGGCCATGGATAAAAGAACAGAAACAAAACAAAACAAAAAACCCCAAAAGGAAGTGTTTACCCAATAACTCCACCCCTAGGTAAATACCCCAAAGAACTGAAAACAGGCTCTTTTTGAAAAATTTGAAACGTATGGAAAAACATACACTACTCAGTAACCACCATTATATTTAGCATCACTACAGTTTCCAACCTTTTTTAATTGTTGATATGGCTAAAGCTCTACTCATCCTCATCCTTATCTGTGCTCCATTCCCAGGCCCTTAAGGGTGAGCACACAATCCTGAAGTTGGTGTGCAAATTCTCAAGCACTATCTACTTTTATTATATATGGTTTCACAGGTAAGATGCAAAATCATTTTTACAGCAGTTCCTAAGTGGCATCATATTGCCTACCCTTCTGCAACTTCTACCATTAAGTATCATGATACCACATTGATATTGGATATCTTTAATTCAACACCAGCAATAACAAACATAATAAATTAATAGCCCCTTTTCCTCTTATCTTGCCAGGTCCTGAGACAGAAAATACATATAAGTAAACTACATCTTTGCCCTTAAGGACCAAGTACAGGTACTCAAAACCTGTAATTCCTCCCAAGTTGCCAGAGCATAGCTGCTTAGAAACCAGAGTGGTGTGCAGGAAAGGGCTTCAGAACCTACAATCCAGCCACTTATCCTGCACAAGTCATTTAACCCCTCTGATCATGTGTGTTCACCTACCACATCAAGTATCACTTAACAGACTCGCTGCAAGAGTTCCTTGCATTAGGGTGATCCCTGCGCATCTTTTAAGACCAAGAAACCTGGTCAGAGAAGTCAAGAAAGTTGCCCACAAATTACGAAGGAAATCGGAAGAAAGATCGGAACAAAACTCTCGTCCCCTTTAAATTTAAACACCAGGCCAGCTCTTTTAGGGACCCAGAATAAATTCATACAAATACATAGCTTTCCGAGGCCAGTTCCACGTGGATGAAAGAAAAAGACAGAAACACCAATACTTCAGAATTCTCAGCAACTCCATCAAGTGAGGCTGACATGAGGTGGTCCTCAAGAGGTTTCCCCAAAAAAAGGGGAGGGGGGAAGAATGGCTTAAAACGGCAAAAACTTCAGACAATAAAGAGTAGAATTTGGAAATTTGGAGAGGACCCTAGCTAAATGATAAAAAATTGGGGCTTAGCCATCAATTCTATCTACCTATGTATCTATTTATCTATTTAGTTGTTGCTAGGTGCCGTTGAGTCAGTGTCCGACTCATAGCGACCCTATGTACAACAGATTACACAATATTGTCAGTGCTTCTCTGCTATTCATAGGGTTTTCAATGGTTGATTGCTTTTTGGGAGTGGGTCACAGAGTCCTACACCAAGCCTACACCACCTGGTGTTCCCAGGCAGTTTCCCATCCAAGTACTAACCAGGTCCGACCCTGCTTAGCTTCTGAGATCTGACAGGACTGGATGTCACAGTGTTATGGCTGCAGGCTGTGTGTGTGTGTGTATTTTTTTGCAGTATGAGGGGGCTGAACCCAGGACCTTGCCCATGTTTTGCAAGTGCTCTACCACTGAGCTGCACCCCCCCCCCCCCCCAGTCTATTTCTCATTTGTTATTTTGAACCAGGGCCTCATTAAGTCATCCAGGCTGATTCTGGCCTTGAACTTGCAATCCTGTGCCTCTGCCTCCCAAATTGCTGGAATTACAGGTGTGTACCACCCTGCCTGGACAGATCCATATTTAAATCCTGGATTTAACATGTCTTCCCTATGTAATGGTGGGTTAGGGAATTTAATTTTAGATTCCTCATCTGCAAGTATCTTATCCATAAGATTATAATGAACATGAACAAAGACAATGTCTATAACCTCTAGCACAAAGTAAAGCACTCAACAAATGCTAGCCAAGAAAATGAGAAAGAGGAGGAAGGCAAAGGGAAATAGGTACTAGACAGTGACATGTAGAAAATGGGATCCACAGCTCTCCTCAAAAGTTTAACCAATAGGGGCTCCTGGATAAGATATTCTGAAGAGGCTTTGGGCAAATGCCTGTGGTTAGGTGAAATGAGCTGAAGGCTGGGGGAGCTGATGCTATGCTACCCCTCTGTTTAAAAGTCTCTAGTAGCTTCCTATGGGGACCAAGATTCAACCTCCCTAGGAGGGCCTAAAACAGCTACACAATAGGTTCTTTCTGTCCACTACATGTATTACTGTTCCCTCTACTGGCTCACTGTGCTTTGACTCCGGAACACGCCATGCTTATTCTGTCTGGGAGCCTTTCTAGTGGCTGTTCCTTCCACTTGGAATGCTCAAAACTTTGGGTGCCGAACTTCTCATGATACAGACATCACCTCAAATACATCCCTTTTTCGGAGAAGTTGTCATTGACGTCCCACTTTTAAAGGAGTACCTCAGTCAACTCTATTACATCACTCCACTTGTCTTCTTCATAGCCTTAATTACCTCAGAGGTCTTTGTATTTACTAGCTTAAGATCTACCCCTTCACCCCAAAAAAGTTCGATCCTTGAAAAGATCTTGTTATACAGTAGATATCCAACAGGTGCTCAACAAATACTAATCTGATCGAAAAATGAGTAGTTACAAGGAAGGAGGATTTAGCTATATCCTGAGGGATCAGAATGAGGCGTGAGTAATTTCGGATGCCAGCCAAGCAGGCGGTGCTGGGCGCTGTGGCCCAGGCCTGCAAATCCTAGGGACCCGAGAGGCTGAAGCAGGACGATCGCGAGTTCCAGGCCAGAGGCAGGCTGCGCAACCTAGCGAGACCCTGCCTGAAAACGAAAAATAAAAAAGGGGCTGGAGGTGCAGCCCGGCGGTAGAACACTTAGCATGCGCGAGGCCCTGGGTTCAACTCCCGAGTGCCACATAACAAAACCCCAACAACAAACAAAGCGAAGGAAAGGGGCCAAGGAAGTTTCTTCTTGTGGGATGACAATATCGGGAAGGGGCGCGGAGCGTTGTGGGACGGCTGGCCGCAGGAGAATGGCAGCCCCTAGATAAGTGGGACAGAACGAGGCCTGGGTGATGCTGTGGGAGGGTGGTGTTGGCGGGGGCTGGAGGAAGCAGGCCTGGAGGAGAAATGGAGGGCAGGTTCGTACCTCGCGCCTGCAGCAGCCGCAGCGCGCGGCCGTAGAGCGCGGAGGCCTCGGCGTACTGGCCGTTGCGGAAGCTCTGGTTGCCAGCAGCACGGAGCCCCTCCACAGAGTCAGGGAGTTTCGGGGCCATCCCGGGCCGACCGGCAAAGGCAGGGAACCTACGTTGCCACTGAGAGGTGCTGAACGCCTTCTGGGCGGAAGCACCAACCGCGAGTACTTCGGTCCCTCAGCTAAGGCAAACGCGAGGGCGGAGCCTTGGCGAACGCCGGGCGCGGCGAGCCCGGCCCTCTGCGCATGCTCAGTTTGGAATCTCTGTTTCCTGGACGCGCTAAGTGGGGGCGGAAGTGTTCGGAGCGTGGGATGGCATCGGAGATACCGTAGAGCACTGTGGATGAATGGCCAGAAGGGAAAACCTTAGGTTTTGGAGGGAATCGGCAGGCAGTTAACTCATGAGCAAGGGAAGACGGTAATTTCATGTGATGTAGTGCTGTAAAGAAAACGAAACAAGTGGGCGTGGTGGCCTGTAATCCCAGCAATGTGGAGACTGAGGCAGGACTGCAATTTTAGGCTGCTTTGAGCTAGTGAGTTTGAGACCAGCATAGCGAGACCATGTCTCAAGAAAACAAAACAGGGTAATGTCATACAAAGTGACCTGTGGAGGCTTTTTCAGAGGAAAGGCCTGAGGGTAATAATTGGGCTGAAATCTGGGAAGATTTAGGCAATACTGTGTCAGAGTGATAGCAATCGCAAAGGCACTGGGGCTAGAAAGCATCTGGTACTGATAGGCAGTTTAGTTTAGACACTAACAGGCGATAAGAAAAGGGGATTCAAAATGGCTCCTGTTTTTGCACCATGATGAAACAGCCACTTGCGTGTCCCAGGACATTTTGGAGTGAATTCCACACCCTACCCAAGTCCTGGAGCCATTTATAAAACAAAGGCTCTAGGCCCACATCACGAGGTTCCCAGAGGTGGGCACGCAGGGCTGTAGTCACCATGTTCATGCCCTAATTTAAATAAACTCTTTTTCCTTCTTTCCTTTCTGCTTCTTGCCCCATTCTAGTAATCACTTTTACACCTCTCCCTTCTCTCTGGCCTGCCATCTTTTCTTTTCTTTTCTTTTCTTTCTTTTCTTTTTTTTTTTTTTTTTACTGGGGTTGAACCCAGGGCCTCACGCCTGCATGCTCTGCAAGTGCTGGACCACTGAGCTGCACCTCAGTCCATTTTTTTACTTTTTGAGACAGGGTCTCGCTAAATTACACAGACTGCCTCTGGTCTCCAATTTGCGATCCTCCCGCCTCCTGAGCCGCTGGGATTGCAGGCGTGCGCCACCACGCGGGGCCTGCCTGCCATCTTTTCTATCTAAGGTACTTTTCCCTCTAGAAGCCTGCTTAATTCTCCTGTTCTCTGGCTTCTTTACCTTTGCCTGGGAAGTAGAAACTTCCTTATGCCAAGTGACCCTAGTAATGCAGGTGTTTCCAATTTCCTTTCCAGGTTCACCTAAGCCTAGCCAAGTGCCTCAGTTTCCCCTGTAGTTCCTTAAAACTATACTATCTTTAATAAACCTATTTATACTCTCTATTATAACTTCCATGTTGAGTACAAATTCTTTTATATGTTTGCTTCTCTCTGCTTCCCGAGAATTTCCAGTAACAGTACCTTGTGTGCTATATGTATCGATTTGGTAAATGGATGAACAGATTGAGGAAAATCTTCCAGCTTTATCTGATGTGCCTTTGTCCCAATACATACATTAAAACAAAAAACAAACAAAAACCCCACAAAACACAAAAAGCTCTTGTTACCTGAACTTACTAAAGCTCTTTCTCTAGCCTCTTAGCCTTTGTTATCCCCTTCCTTTGGAATTCCTTTCCAAATGCTTTTTTTCCTACATAATCCTGAAGTAATTTATAAAATTCAATAGAAACATTAACTCTGAAAGCCTTTCCTGACCCCCCCCCCCAACATATCCCTTATTAGCTCCCTATCGGTCTCTGGGTCTATCCCTAATTTATCATTGTGATTGTCATTTGACAGTTTTCCTCAAAGACCAAGGTCTTTAAGGAGGTAAGTAGGTACACTTTATCCCTGTGTCTCCAAGATTTAATAGAGTCTGGCACCCAATTCATGTCTCTTTCTAACCTCACAGCCTTGATTTTAGGAAGTATAGCTTTTCAGAGGTAACTAGGACAACGAGGCAGAGGATAATGAGATCATTGTCCTTATAAAAGAGGCCTTCTAGCTGTGGGAACACCAGAGCACCTAACTGTATTCATGAGGAATCTGTACATGGACCAGGAGGCAGTCGTTTGAACAGAACTAGGAAACACTGATTAAAGCTGAGAAAGGTGTGCATTAGGGATATATTCTTTCACCATGCCTCTTCAATTTCTTTGCTGAGCAAATATCTGAGAAGCTGGACTTGATGAAGAAGAACCCGGCATCAGGATTAGAGGAAGACTCATTAACAACCTGTGTTATGCAGATGACATAAATCTGCTTGCTGAAAGTGAAGAGGATTTGAAACATTTACTGATGAAACAAAGAACATAGCCTTCAGTATGGATTGCGAGTCAATATCAACAAAACAAAAATCCTTACAACTGGGTCAGTTATGCAACTTCATGATAAATGGAGAAAAGCTTGAAGTTGTCCACAATTTTGCTTTACTTGGTTCTACAAGCAACACCTGTGGTATTGGCAGTCAAGAAATGAAAAGACACATCACATTGGGAAAAGCTGTTGCAAAAGAACTCTTTAAAGTGTTGAAAAGTAAAGAAGTCACGCTGAAGATGAAGGTGAGCCTGACTCACGCCATGGTATTTTCAGTTGCATAATGCTGTGAAAGCTGGCTGTTGAATAAGGGAGACAGGAGAAGAACTTATGCTTCTGAATTGTGGTACTGGAGACAAATATTGAATATACCATGACTCCCAAAAGAACCAACAGATTTGTCCTAGAAGTGCAACCAGAGTGCTCCCTGAAAGCAAGGATGGTTAGACTGCATCTTATGTATTTTGGACATGTTGTCAGGAGGGACCAATCCCTGTAAAAGGACATCATATTTGGGAGAGTGGCAGACCAATAAGAAAAGGAAGACCTTCAACTAGATGGATTGACACTGTCTGCAACAATGGGCTTAAGCATAAAAAAGATCTTGTGCCTGGCACAGCATTGGGGAATATTTTGTTCTGTTTTATATAGGGTTGCTATAAGTTGGACTGGACTCCATGGGACTTAACAACAACAGCAAGCTGCTTGTACCATTTGAATACTCAGCAAGAAAGTATTATCTCAGACCCAGAAAGGGAGTTCTCAAAACAGTGCGTAACCTGGTGCCTTGATCTTGGGCTTCCAGCCTCTAGGGCTGTGTTTATAAGCCACTCGTGTAATGTAGTTTTCATTTGTTTGTTTAGAGACTGGGTCTTGTCATGTAGTTGAGGCTGGCTTCAAATTTACAATCCTGCCTCAGTCTCCTGAGTGCTGAAATGCAGGCGTATGCCACGACACTTGGCCTAATGTATTTTAATAGGAACCCAAATATTGACCAATTATGCTGCAGGTCACACTTCTTTCTCCCAAACTGTTTTTAGTCTCATGGTTTCAAGTAATATAATAGTATGGCCTGGCTCACTCAAATGAAATGTAAGAGTTGTGATTCTGATTCTAATACATCTTTACTTGCCAATGTTTTCAATCAAGGATGACAGAAGTACTGCTTAAAAAAACTATTAACACCTGAAAGATGTGTTTAAATGAAAAAAGACTTTCTACCTATCTGTAGCAGCTAGGGTGCTCCTTGGAAGCTAGGATGGTTAGATTGTGTCTTATGTATTTTGGACATGTTGTCAGAAGGAACTAATCCGTAGAAAAGGACATCAGGTTTGGGAAAGTGGTGGCTCAATGGAAAAGAAGAGGAAGACCCTCAAATGGATGGACACAGTGACTCCAACAATGGGCTTAAACATAAAAAAGATCATGTGCACGGCACAGTGTTGGATGGTGTTTTATTCTGTTGCACATAGGATTGCTATGAGTCAGACCTGACTCCACTCCCCGGCATCTAACATCAACAATATATCCCTGGACATGGTGGCGCACCCTATAATCCCAGCAACTTGGGAAGCAGAGGCAGGAGGGGAGCAAGTTCGAGACCAGAGGCAGTCTGCGTAATTTAGCAAGACCCTGTCTCGAACAACAACAACAACAACAACAACAACAAAAAAAAAACAGAAAAGAAAAAAAAAATGGGCTGGGGTGCAGCTCAGCTGTCCAGCACTTGCAAAGCATGCCAGGCCCCCAGTACCACAAACAACAACAAAATCCCTCTCCAGTAATACTTGCTGTATGTTTTGGCCCATTAAAGACAGCTTCAGCTGTTATTTAGTCCCTTCCCAATAAATCTAAATACATACTAAATGTGGCCTTGATGAGGTTAACTGAGATGAAAATCTTAATATCAAAAAGTCGCCTCCTGCCAAAAAGTGAAGGTTTGCTCTTTACATTTGAATTAGATAATCTTTCCTTCCTTCTCTCTCTCTCTTTTTTCCCCCCAGTCTGGCTTATATAGCCAAGGCTGATCTTGAACTGACTCCTCCTGCCACAGCCTCCAACATACTGCGATTACAGGTGTGCACCACAATCCTAGCTGAATTAATTTAAGTGACTTTAGTCACATGTGGCTAGTGGCTACTAATTTTGTAATATGAATATCGCTCTATATATCCATCACCGTAGCAATTTTTATTGGGCTAGCCTGGGCTGAATAATCTGTGTAAAAAAGAGGGCCATCATAATGTCAGTTTGACTGGTGGAAACACCATAGGAAAGGGACAAAAGACGGATGTTTCTCTTTGTGTATTGGAAACTTAAGAGCAGAGTTCAACAGGTAATCAGAAGACCATCTCAAAGAATACGCCTCTCCAAATTGTGTAAAACTTGGCTTGATAAGAAATCAAGAGTCTTAACCCAGCGACTCTGAGGCAACAGGACAGAAGGCCTGAGATCGCGGTTAGAAGCAGCCAGCACAACGTAGCAAGACCGTGCCCCAAAATAAAAAAGGGGCTGAGAGTGCGGCTCAGTGATAGGGTGCTAGCTAGTATGTGCGAGGCCATAGTCTTAACCCCCAGTAATGCCAATAATAAACAAAAAAATCCGAAAACCAAACAAAGTAAAAAAGTCCGCGGCTCAGCAGAAGCCTCAGTATCCCATTCTCACGAATGGGGGAACCCGGAGGCGCCGGCAGAATTCAATGTCTCAGACCAACCGCGCCCACCGCGAAGAATCGCTCACTTCCGGGTCCCTGCGCCGGGGCCCCACGTGACTCACGCTCAACCCCACGTGATCTGGGCTGTGTTTCTCCCCTACCCTTCCCGCGCCTGGCTCCTCCCAGCTCGCGCCCCACGCCGCTTCCGGTAGGGGCGGAAAGCGGAAGTGTGGGAGGGTCTGCGGGGCGGGCTCGGGGAGGATGGATTTGTGAGCGCGTTTGGGCGGCTGCCGGCAGCGCCATGGAGACGGTACAGCTGAGGAACCCGCCTCGCAGGTGAGGGGCCCCTGGCTCCGAGGCAGAGCCTGGGGCAGGGGAGGGAAAGGCAGGAACTGGCTGAGGAGAGACTGCGGTGCGGGAGCGCCGGGACGGGAGGGACCTGTGGGGCGAAGCGAGACGAGGCAGTCCGGCTGGTGGGGCACCTGATCCATGAGGGGTACTTGTGGCGGGTAGGGGTCTGGCTGAAGGAGCATCGCCGAGCAGGATAAAGGTGGAGCTGGTTAGAGGGAGCATTCCCTGTGGGAGGACTTTCTAGAGCAGCACGCCGACAAGTTCGGGGAGGCACCTGCCGAGGCCGGGGCGCCTCCGAGGAAGGCTCTCCGAGAAGGGACTCGCCAAGTGGGGGGGACTGCTGAGGCGAATGAGAACCTGCGAAGTGTCTGAGGATATGAGCAAGAGCTAGTAAAGAGCAAGGCAGGTGGACTTTCGAAGGGTAGTAAGCCCCCCTGAGGGTGCGATGGGGAAAGATCTGTTGGCGCGGAAAGCTATGCCTCTGAGGTTGAAGTCCTGCGACCGAAGGTTGAGGGTCTGGCAGTGGAGAGGTTTGTGGAGCACAGCGTTTACGAGGATGTTCTCGGTGATGTCCCCACTCGAGGATCATTACTGCTGGCCTGAGTGCCGTCCTAATCTTCTGCACATCCTTCTCAGCCCTTCAGAACGCAATACTGGGAGGTAGATAGGGAAATAAGATATTTTCAGGACGGGCAAGCTGAGGTCCAGAAGCAGGGAGATATGTAGACCCGGCCATATGTGCTCTTTCCAGGCTTCTGTTGTTTTGTGACTTACCAGCTCCAGATCCTAGCGGTACCTGGAATTGTTCTGGATGAACATCAGGAAGGTGGCCGATGCTAGAAAGTCTGAACTCCTGGATGGGTTGCAGTTGTGTCATTGATTTCCCTGGTGGACACTGGGGTCTTAGGTCACTCTGCCACATCTGGAGAAAAGTAGAGTAGAGGCTGAGGAAGTTGTGCTTTTCTGAGATGCAGCATAGTTAACTTCTGTTTCACTGAGAAGACATCTAACTTCCTGCACCAGAATGGACCCTAAAGTAGGAAGTGTTCAGTGCATGGGAGTGCCCTGCAACTGAGAGGTGAACGGAGGGATTTGACAGCCTGGGCAGCACTCTTGGGGGTTAAGTGCCAAACTTTGGAGAAGACAAGTAGCTTGTGGGGATGGGCTACTGATTCACCTGATGTGGTAGAAAAGCAATGATTATTGTACTCATAGTGTGCTTGCAAGGTGCTACGTACTGTTCTAAGTGCTCTCCATGTCTCTTTTTGAAGCGTATGAAATTGCAGATACTTGACCATGTTTGGACTCTAAAAATGGTATTTTAGTATCTTCAACCTTATGGACTTATTTGATCCTCACAACTGTTGCATGAGGTGAATCTCCTGATCTTGCAGATGATAAAATTGAGGCATGGAGAAGCTAGTGAGGTCCCATAGCTAGTAAAAGGCAGTTGGGATTTTAATGTCCCAGTGGTCTGGTCCAAAGTCCATACTTCCCCCCCCCCCTCTCTGTTTCTCTCTCTCTCTCTCTCTGTACTTGGGGGTTGAACCCAGGGCCTCGCATGTGTTTTCTAAGTGCTCTACCACTAGGCTGCACCCCCCCAGCCCATTTTTTATATTTTATTGTGAGGCAGGGTCTCTGTTAAACAGGCTGCCTCTGGCTTCTAAATCCAGATCCTCCTGCCTCCCGTCTGCAGAGTCAATGGGATTACAAACCTGACTGCACGGGGCAAGACCGTGCTCTTAACTACCTCTGATGCCTCTCTGGAAGTACCCTGTATCGTAGGACATTGTATATATTAGCATGCATTTATTATAGCAACATAATGATCCCATGACACTGGTCATTTTTTCTGAAATATATTTGTTCTTCTTGGTTTCTTTTTCTGAGGCTTTCATTTAATTGAAAAGAGGATTAGAAATCTGGGTTTTGTTCCTCCCTTTGCCTCATGTTGTGTAATCATGGGCAAAGGAGTAAACCTTTTTCCTTTTTGACATGCTCATTCTTGTGCCTTTTGAATTACAAAAAATGTAATAAAAGTGCAATCGAAGAGCATTGTGCAACTCTTTTTGAATGAATGGTGCTCTCCTCCTCATTATAACTGGTGGTCTGCCTAATTTGAAGCAGAATTTTATTATCATTTGTGTTAGTTGGTTAGGACAGCCTTAACAAAGTATCACACTTGGGTGATTTAAACAACAGAACTTTATTATCTCACAGTTCTAGAGGCTGGAAGTCGGAAATCAAGTGTGATGACAGGGTTGTTTTGAGGCCTCTCTCTTTGGCTTGTGGATCGCTATGCTCTCCCTATGTGTATGTATATAATCCTTTTTTCTGTACCTGTGCACTCCTTTTTCTTATAAGGACACCAGTCATTGGGATTAGGGCCTACCCATGTGACTTGATTTTACCTTAATTATCTGTTTAATGAGCCTATCTGTGATTATAGCCTCTTTCTGTTGTAGTTGTTATTAGGTGCCGTTGAGTTTGGTCTGATTCGTAGCCACCCTATGTAAAATAGAATGAAACACTACCCAACACTGTGCCATGCCCAAACACTATTGTTAGTGCTTCTCTGCTATTTATAGGGTTTTCAATGGCTGATTGTTTCAGGAGTAGGCTGCCAGGTTCTTCTCTCAAGCCCACAGCACCTGGTGTTCCCAGGCAGTCTCCCATCCAGGTACTAACCAGTCCTGGCCCTGCTTAGTTTCCAAGATCTGACAAGATTAGATGCCAAGGTGGTAAGGCTGTAGGCTGTGGTAGTGTTGTTATTGTTGTTGTTCTTGTTCTTGTTAGGTGCCCTTGAGTTATGTTGGACTCATAGTGACCCTGATAGGGTTTTCAGTGGCTGATTGTTTCGGGATTGTTTTGGGAGTGGACTGCCACATCCTTCTCACATAAGTCTGCTGTAGTTGTTGTTGTTGTTAGGTGCCGTCGAGTCGGTATCCGACTCATAGCGACCCTCATAGGGTTTTCAATGGCTGAGTGCTTCGGGATTGCCTTGGGAGTGGATTGCCAGGCCCTTCTCCCATTTTTGCAGTGCTGGGAATTGAACTAGGGGCCTCAGAGACTGCAGCGCAGCACTCTACCCACTGAGCTAAATCCCAGCTAAGCCTGCTGTAGTAGGAGTTAGGAATTAAACATGAGTTGAGGGGCGCAGTTAATTTTACCATTAAAAGAATTTCAATTTATCTTACATCTTTGTTGTGATCTATATCACTCTGTTTGGAAAGAAGGGTAGGTATAAATAAAAAGAGCCTTTTGAGAGTTCTCAGATGGGAGAAAGATGTTTGATAATTAGCTAGACTTCTGAGTGACCACTTCATCAGAATCATTATTTGTGTTTGGAGAGATTTAGGTGTCTTTTCAGAGATTCAGATGGCATGTATTTTCAGCAGTCCCAATTCAGGAAATGCTCTTTGTGTTCACCAGTTCGACATTTGTATGTGACCAAGTGAATAATGATAGATTGGTGTTTTCCATGGGAGTTAGTGATTTTAAAAAGTGAGTTGTCATTAGGTATCAGTGTGGTGGAAGGTGTAGAGTGCATTCCTGGGATACTGACCATCTATGTGGCCATCTGACTTAGGAGAGGAATATCCACCAACAATTGGTACATGTAGTTTGTACTGGCTAGTCCTGTTCATTATAAGCAAAGGCTAAAACTGCCTAGGACCTGGGGAAGTCCCAGCTGAGAAGCTGCATCATCAAAGTCACACTGTTTTGGTTATGGTACTTGTTCCATGAAGACCCAAAGTATAAAATGTTACTACAAGTCACTTACCAAAAGATTTTCTATAGAAATGTTATTTGTTGATAATCTAGTAATTTTTATGTGAAATTCTGTTTTAATAACTCATAGAGATTGCTGAGGCAGGTTATGATTCCTATCGTTACATTTGTTGATCTATTTAGCAGATAATTTGTGTGTTACTATGGGGTTGAACCTAGAGCCTTGTGCATTCAGCAGATAATTTTGACCACTTCTTGGTTATTAGAGACCAGAGATATAAAGTTCCTTTAAGTTAAAATTGTTTTAAATAACTCCAGATCAAAAACAAAAAAACATTTACAATAGATTGTTTTAAAGAAGTATGTAAACAGTCATATAAAGTTTGTCAGAGTATTATCAGAGTCTTGCAACTGTCTTTCTTGTGGCAGTGGCAGTTTCCTTTGTTATTCTGTGGTCTCTGTAGTAGCTGGAATACTAAGTTTTGCTTTTTGTAAACCATGAGTTAACACTCAATGAAACACATTAATCTTTCTTTATATAAGCTGTTTACAAAACTAATTATACTTGATTAATGAGGTATTGTCCATTGTTTATACAATTAGAGTTCAGGGCTTTACCAAAAAACCCAGGCATATGAGCTGTTCATTTTAATTTCTGAGTTCATAGAAATTTCAGTTCTGAAGTTTAAGAGGAGTTTCACTTCAGCCCTTTTTGTTTTGAAGCTGGGAGTTTTCATGAAGTCATTGGAGTTTAACTTTTAGGATTTTTTGATTCTTTTTTTCCCCAAAGGTCGGCATGGTCATTGTGTTTTGTTGATCTTCAAGTTAAGGCGAGTTAAGACTTTGGTTTTTAGCAGTTCTCTATTTCTCTAGTATATAGTCCTGATTTGTAAAAATCTGTTTGATTGTCCTTTTAAGGTCAGAGTTTATTTGGTAGATACACTTGATGTGGTCAGGTGGATTTTTTGTGTGTGCTATTTTCTTTTTCTTTCTTTTTTCCCTTGTGGGGGGTTGAACCCAGGGCCTTGCACATACTTTGCAAGTGCTATACAACTGAGGCATACCCCCAACCCCTTTTTCATTTTTTATCTTGAGACATGGTCTTGATAATTTACACAGGCTGCCTCTTGCCTTGAAATTGCGATCCTCCTGCCTAGGCCTCCCAACTGGGATTAGAGGAATGTACCACTGCACCTGGCTTGCTATTTTCTTTGGGAAGATATACGTTATTATATGTGTGCATTTATTAATTCAAGTCATTTCTTGTAAGAATTGGTATTGTCTAGCTACTTTAAACCTTTTTCTTTACAAGAAATCTACAGTTTGACTAACATCCATATTTCACCATTTCCTGAGCTTTCTTTTCTTTGTTGTCCTTTGTATTTTCAGGAAGCCATTATGTAGACCATACACACACACACACACACACACACTCTCTCTCTCTCTCTCTCTCTCTCTCTCCCCCCGTAGCAAGCTGTTTAAGCCTGTTAATAATTTTCAGAGATCTCAGAGTTTTAAAAAATGTTGTTAATTTATAATCTTCCATGTGTGCTGTCATTGTCCAGCATCATTGATAAAATCTGAACAGTCTAGAAGTTTAGGAGCACCAATGTACCTCTGATTTTTGTGACTAGTCAAAGGTACATGGCTGTTCATGAAAGGGTCTTAGAACATTTAAACTCCTGGGTGCCAAATTATTTTTCACTTTTGCTCATATCTAAATGTATACTTCCTACCTTCTGTGATACCTGTAGACTGTAACATGTCCTGAAAAAATTGCCAACACCTTGCTGAGGGAGAGCAAAGATCTCCTATGTCTTCCTTGGCCACCAGTCCAGTTCATGTTTCAATACATAACCTTACTTTAAGTATCTTTTCTGAAGATCCATAACTGTCGTTTTAATTCATGGAATCTCAAAAAACAAATAGATTCAATACATTTAGCTAATGTTTGAATCTACAGCATTTCAGACACATGATATTTCACTTTCTGTGTAAGTTTTCCAGTCTTGGGGAACTTGGGGCCTCTTAAGGTGGCCTGAACCATTGTAGGACAACTATTGTCAGAAAATTTTTATATGTCTTGAGCTTAAGTCTGATTCTTGGCAGCTCTTCACCTTCTGGTTCTGATTTTGTTCATCAGGTGATCCAGAATAACTTTAATCCTCCCACAGAACACTCTTTCACTGTCCCTCAAAAGGCTATTAGGTCTGGGTGTGGTGGTACTCACTTGTAATCCCAGCATTTAGGAGGCTGAGGCAGGAGGATTGTGAGTTTGAGGCCAGCTTGGGCTACATAGCAAGACCCTGTCTCCAACCCCCCCCCCCAGAAAAAAACCCAAAAAAAGGGTCTTAGCTTGCTTTTGTTGTTACTAGTGAAGGTTTCATAAAGAAATTCCTATGTTGCTAATTGTAAAATAAATGCTGTCTTTTATGTCTAGTTGTTAGCAAGTATAATGTGTTTTGTGTTTATATTTCTTTTTCTCACAGGCAGCTGAAAAAGTTGGATGAAGATAGTTTAACCAAACAACCAGAAGAAGTTTTTGATGTCTTAGAGAAACTTGGAGAAGGGTGAGTGTAGAGAAAATACAGATAGGCCAGTGGATCCCACTCTTCTTGCCCCAGTGCCTGAAGAATGTGAACTTCTCGTGGTGATTACTCTCAAATGCAAGCAGAAGAAAGAGAAATGTTGCATTTCAGCTTGGCTTTAGATAGAGGGTAGGGGTAATTTACTGCTTGAAATGCCCTTCCCGACCTCATACTAATCACTATTCTAAATAGATTTGGTGACGTTAGTCTTTTTAACACCAAGGATATCTGTTGTTTTCTTTCTTATAGAATCTGTGGTGGATATTATTTTATGTAGTTTACAGACAGCACTAGTTAGATTATAATTCATTAGTTGGGCATGGTGGTGCATGCCTGTAATCCCAGTGACTCGGGAGGCAGAGGCAGGAGGATCACAAGTTCAAGACCAGAGGCAGTCTGCGTAGTTTAGCAAGACTGTCTGAAAAACTAAAAAAAAAAAAAAAAAAAAAAAGGCTGGGCATGCAGCTCAGTGGTATAGCACTTGCAAGGCATGCAAGCTCGAGACTCTGGGTTCAACCCCCAGTACTGCAAAAAAAAAAAAAAAAGGATTATAATTCATTAAATTAAAAAATCAGACACAGGTCCTTTTATTTGCCGCTCCTGGATTCTAATGGGTACACAGTAACTGGTTTCCATAAGAAAAATGGAATCTAGCATTGTAGTTTTTGTGGCTTTGTGAAATACAGTAAATATATCAAGGACTGGCCCCATATTTATAACTTCCTAGGAGATCCAACAATCCCTGATTGTGAACTAGTGGACTTTTAAAAATATAGACTTGTGAATGAATTTATAAAATATTGCTGAAATGATATTTAGTAATAGACAGTGCCAGTCATTGACTGTCATAGATATAGTAGTTTACATCATGATTTCTTTTTACATATAAATTTAATTCTGTGTATTTATTCCTTCTGTAATGAACAGGACATTTCAATATTAGGAGCTCCTTTTCTTAAATAAATTCATATGATTCAGATATAGTTTATGCATATGTAAATAAGTGTATATGTGTATACATATGAATTTTTAGTGCCTCAAGAGTACTTCTGGTTCAGGAGGAGACAAGACATACTTTAAAAAAAAACACTTTGTGTCTAATAACTGTATGCTCTTTAAAATCAGCTCTCATGTTATTAGATTTTTTTAGTTTTGTTTCGTTTTTGCAGGGAGGTTAGGGTTTTTTTTATGCCTAACATAGATCTGCAGTAATGTCAAGCCCAGTGATGGGTTATGTGGAATGGTTTTTCATGGATTACCTCCTTGTAGAAAACATTAGTCTTCAACTTTCTGTAAGTTGGAAAGGTACTCTTTGGAATCCAGCAAGAAATCAAGCAGAGAAAGAAAGAAAAAGATAACACCAGCTGTGCTGCCACAAGACAAGTCTGAGATGACCGAAGACTGTCACTTGACTGGCATCATTAAAGGTATGGGTTGCTGGCAGTCACTGTGCATCTATTACCTGCTACTTTTAGCTTTAGCTTGGTTTCGTTGCTATTTTCCTAAGTGCCACGAATCCATGACCTTTAATCTAACAATGCTCACAGGTTATACTTGGAATAAGATAAAGACTGATAGGCATAATTGTCTGTGTAATTGTTTTTTTCATTTTTAATAAAAGTATGTTTATCATAGTAAGAGCATAGACTCTGAAGTTACACAGAACTGCATTAAAATCCTTCCTCTACTATCTATTAGTCATGAAAAATAAGAGAGCTTAATTGTAATATTTTGGAACTTCATAATCTACATCTATAACGTGAGGATAATAATAGTATGTACTTGATAGGGTCATGGTTAATAAGTATTACATGAAAGAATAGGAATACAGTACTTGTCACACAGTGTGTTCAGTAAGTCACAACTTTTATTATTGTTGTAGTGGTATTATTTTGTGCTGCTGGGGAGCAAATCTAAGCAAGACAAGTGCCCTGAATGCTAGGCAAGACAGGTGCTCTACCAAGCAGCTAATCTGCAGCATTCTATTATTTTATTTTTAAGTATAGCAACTGAAGCATTTTTCAGACCTCATTATGTCAAACCAAATTTAAATCTTAAGTCTTAAAGTGTATTTAGGTGTTCTTATGGGTTACCCTGTTAAGGTTGATTGGATTTGGAGAATGTCAAAAGAAAACTATAGACAGACTATGTTAGGGACATAATGTTAGAAAAAAACTAAGCTAATTATGATTTTTAAAAATTGTGTTTTAGATCAACTGATGTCTTCAGCAAAGAAGTTGGAAATGTCCCAGTGAAGATACCACCAGGGAGAGAAATAGAGCTTTGAGTATTTTCTCATATTACCACCTTATTGCTTTTTTAAATGACACCACAGATACTTGGATTTTTGTCATCCTGACTTAATGAATTTAAGCAAGATTTGTGGAACTAGCAGAATCCTGAAGGAAGACCTGAATTGTACTTGCTTTCTGAACACAAAACGTCATGCCATCCTTAAGTGTTTCTGGAGACTGATTGTATTGTGAACTCTTACTAACTTGTGTCTTGTGAAATGAGCTGTTGCTAAAGAACTGTATTTGCTTTTGGAGGCTACAGTCATGCTATATTTTGAAGAAATCACGTGGATTTGTGGCAAAGTAGAGCCGTAGCTTGAAATCAAGATGAGTGGAGACCATTTGGAATGTGTTTTCAATTGGAGCTCAGAATCATTTTACTTCTTTTATACTTAAAATTTTACACATGGACTCATTTAAGTTTTTATCATAGCATAATAACAGAAGCATCATGCGGATAGCTAATCAGTGATATTGACAAGTAACACTTGTACTTGGTTAGGTTGGCTTCAGATACTGCGTTATTTCCATTTTCCTGCATTGATTTTGCCTTGTATGGCATGTGAGAAACACTTTAGGTTGTTCTTTGCCAGTTAAAACTCATTAAGTAACTTAGTTTTTGCTCTAGGGAATCAGGTCTTAAGGCATTTGCCTATATGTGAGCATGAAGTCTTCTAACTCCTCTTTAGATTACTGTAAATGTGGAACCATCAGTCCTTTGCTTATTGTTCATATGAGCTGTTGGAATACTCTTTGATATCAAGATAGCATAGAGAGATACAATGATTATTCTGGTTGATTGATGAGTGAATACTTTCAGAGATCTCTCCATTTCTAACACATAAGAATAATGAATGAAGCTGGGTGTGGTGGCATACACCTGTAATCCCAGCAAGTCGAGAGGCAGAGGCAGGAGGATTGCAAGTTTGAGACCAGAGGCAGTCTGGGAAACTTAGCAAGACCCTGTCTCAAAAAGTAAACAAAATGGGCTGAGTGTGCAGCTTAATGGTATAGCACTTGCAAAGCATGCAAGTGCTAGACCCTGGGTTCCACCCACAGAACCGGAAAAAAAATAAAAAAATAAAAAAAGGAATAAGAAATGAAAATTCTTCTAAATATTTAGTCCTTTTTAGAAAGCATTTAAATTAATATATCTTTTATAATATGGATACATATGCAGCTAACAAGTAGAGGTAGAAAAGCATCTATCATAAGAGGGAGGATAAGCATGCTCTGACTTTGTTGGGAGATTAAAGTTGGGCTTACTACATAAAGTTGTGAGCTGAGACTAGGTTTCCTATCTATGAACTAAAGTTGAAATAGGTTTGCCTGACTACTGCTAGAAAGTGTCATTTACTTATGGCCTGAGGAAAAAGTAGAGGTACTGGTCTGACAGTAGGAACTGGGCTTGCCCTGTATTATATTTAGGTATGGTATTTTGAATGCCAAGACTCTTTCAGATCAAATACTGATGTAAGACTTGATTTAAGTTGTATAGCCCAGATGACTATCTCACTGAGCATTGCATAGAGGAAAGTCCTTTAAGATAAAAGGAAACCCATACAAAAGTATCCACTGCCATGAAATAATCAGCAGACCTAACAAATGGGAGAATTTACATCTAAGGAAATAGAAATAATTGGGCAATCTGAAAAGAAATTTAATATGTTTCTTATGGTTTGAATCTGAAATATGCCCAAGGGTTCATGTATTAAAGGCTAGCTGCCAGCTGATGGGTTTTTTGAAAGTGATTGGATCTTGATGGCTCTGATCTAATCACTGATTAATCCTTTGAAGGATTCTTAATATGATGGTATTATTGGGAGGTGGTAGAAACTAGGAAGCAATGCCTAGTTGGAGGAATTAGGTCACTAGGAGTGTCTCCTGGAAAAAAATATCTTGTCCCAGTCCCCTTCTTTTCTTTCTCTCTCTCTCTCTCTCTTCCCTGACCCTGCCTCTTGGCCTCCTGCCCAACCATGGTGAGCCACTTTGCTCTACCACTGGCTTCTTGCCATAATGTTCTACCTTACCATGCATGGACCCAGAAACAGCCAAGCCAAGCAACGAGATACTTAAACTTCTGAAACCATGAGCTGAAAGAAATCCTTCCTCTAAGTTATTTATGTCAGATATTTTGTCACAGTGATGGAAAGCTGATTAACATGTTTGTTTGTTATTTTCAAAAAGAAAAGACTAGCATCCTTAAAAAAAGAACACCAGATTATTAACATGAAGAGTTAGCCCAATGAAAAAATTAAAATTTGAGAAGCCTGACAATGAAAACTACAATAATTGAAGTTTTAAAATCCCAATAGTTGGGAAAAAAGTAACTTAGAGAAACTGAAGAGAACTGGTTAATTGAAAGATAAAAATGAGACTGATCACAAATAAGACTAACCACAAAAAACAGGGCAAAGAAAGACAATATTGAAAACCAGGAAGACAACATAGATTTAGAAAGTACAATATAGGTACAGTGTTATTGAGTGGTGGTACAGTGCCATCAAGTTGGTGTCCAACTCATAGTGACTCTACGTACAGTAGGCAAAACACTATTGTTAGTGCTTCTCTGCTATTCACAGGGTTTTCAGTAGCTGATTATTTTTTGGGAGTGGGTTGCCAGGTCTTTCTCCCAAGCTGACAGCACCTGGTGTTCCCAAATGGTCTCCCATTCAAATACTAACTAGGCCTGACCCTGCTTAGCCTCCGAGATATGATGGGATGGGATGCCACGGTGATATGGTTGCAGGCATAGGTTCAATAGGAATTCTAAAAGGAGATACTGGAAGACATAGATGAAATAAAGAGCAGATGTTGAGAAATTTCTATACTTGAAATACCTGAATTCTCCTGTTGAAGATGTTTGTTGTCCTTAAGTGCCATCGAATCAGGTCCAACTCATAGTGACCCTATGTACAATAGAGTGAAACACTCCCAGATTCTGGCACACAATCTTTTTTATGTTTAAGCCCATTGTTGCAGACACTGTCAGTGTGTGTCTGGTTGAGGATTTTCCTTTTTTTTTCATTGATCTGCTGCTTTCCCAAACATGATGTCCTTCTTCAGGGATTGGTCCCTCCTAACAATATGTCCAAAATATGTCAGATGAAGTCTAGCTATCCTTTCTTCTAACGAACACTCTGATTGCACTTCTAGGACAGATCTGTTGTTTCTTTTGGCCGCATATGGTATATTCAGTATTTGTCTCCAGCACCATAATTCAAAAACATCGGTTCTTCTCCCATGTCCCTTATTCAGCGCCCAGCTTTCACAGCCATATGATGCTACTGAAAATATCATGGCATGAGTCAGGCTCACCTTCATCTTCAATGTAACATCTTTACTTTTCAGCACTTTAAAGAGGCCTTTTGCAACAGCTTTTCCCAGTGCAGTGTGCCTTTTGATTTCTTGACTGCTGCTTCCATGGGTGTTGATTGTAGAACTAAGTAAAGCAAAATCTTGGACAACATCAATCTTTTCTCCATTTGTCATGAAGCTGCATACTGACTCAGTTATAAGAATTTTTGTTTTGCTGATTATGAAGTGCCAAATAAATCAAGTTGTACTTACAGTAAAATTGTAGAATATTAATGATAAACAAGATGTTAAAAGTTGTGGAGAGGCTATATATGAGGAAAGATAATAAAAGACTTCTCAGTGCAATAGATGCCTGAAAATTGCACTAAACGTGCTGAAGGCAAGCTGTTGTCAAAGCAGAATTCTCAAGCACAACTTTCATTTTAGAGGTGAAATAAAGATAGTTCTAGATATATGGGATCTAGGATATCATGAATACCTTTGGATGGGAGTAACAGAATGCCCTACTAACAGTTGTTGCAAGGTGCTGCTGAGTAAAAACCAACTAACAGTGGCTAACCTATAAAGGCAATTCATGGAAGCTATTGTAATTATTATTTCACAGTAATTTATTTATTTATTTATTTTTTGAGACATAGTCTCACTATGTAGCCCATGCTGATCCATAACTTGCTATGTAGCTCAGGCTGGCTTTGAATTCATGGTGATCCTTCTGTTTCAGTCTCCCAAATGCTGGGATTATAGGCATGCACCACCATGCTCCGATCCTTCATAAATTTAGATGTGAAGCTTTAAGGTGCCATTTTTTCCCCCAAAGTACTTTAGCTGTCTCAGGCTTCCAAATGTAGCAAAGTGTGTATGTTTTAGGGACTTAGTGAAATGAATTAGAACTGTGAGTTGTTTGTGTTGTACTACGTCTTATCTTTTGGCTTGCTTTGATTTTGTAAATGTTCTCCTTCCCCTGATTGTAGGTCCTATGGCAGTGTATACAAAGCTATTCATAAAGAGACTGGTCAGATTGTTGCGATTAAACAAGTTCCTGTGGAATCGGACCTGCAAGAGATAATCAAAGAAATCTCTATAATGCAGCAGTGTGACAGGTAAAAGCATGTGGGGTTCCTTTGGTGAGAACATGGTTTGGGATTTGCTGTGGTTATTTAGAGTTTGACAACTAGAGATTCATTTACTTAGATATTTTGCACCAGGGAGAGGTCAATAGAATTCCTATTCTTGTTCTTTTCAGAAAAAATATAATGGAAAGGTCTGTATGTTTTCATAGCTAACCTTTTATTTAGAGAATATTTTATTGTTTTCTGATATCAAACTCATGTAGATAAAATTAAGTTTAACATTTTTATACCAGTATGGCTATTAATTTCTGTATAATACCATCTCAGCACAGTAAACTGGGATGCTTTTTCCAAAGTTGACAGCACAGCTAAATTTCCTAAGATTTAAATTATATATATATAGTGTGTATGTGTATATTTCTGTTTACATAACCAGTAATGTTGTTGTTGTTAGGTGCCGTCGAGTCCTGTCTGACTCATAGTCCGACCCTTATAGGGTTTTCAATGGCTGATTGTTTCGGGATTGCCTCGGGAGTGGGTTGCAACGTCCTTCTCCTGTTTCTGTGGTGCTGGGAATCGAACTCTGGACCTCAGAGACTGCAGAGCGGTACTCTATCAACTGAGCTAAAGCCCATCCTAACCAGTAATAGCAGTATGTTATACATCAATAGCAGCAACAGCTTTCCCAGGTCTGCAGTCATCTGAATAGAATTATAGAGATATCTCACACACCCCATTAAAAAAAAAAAAAAAAAAAAGTAAAAAATCAAAGGCCTAGAAAATAGCAGAGACCTATTACTATTGTGGTACCTGCCCCGCCCCACCTCCCTTTTTGGTTTAAATTAGCTTCTCAACTATTTGAAAAGAAAACATTCTAGAGTAACATCATTACAAACACCTCTGATAAAGAATGGTTCCTTCTATTTATCATAGGGGGCTAGAGTTTAATTCAGTAGAGTGCTGCTCTGTGCTCCCTGAGGCCCTGGGTTTGATCCCCAGTACTGCAAAAATGGGAGAAGGACCTGTTAACCTACCCCTGAAACAGTCCCACAATAGTCAGCCATTGAAAACCCTTTGAGGGTCATTATGAGTTGGATCCGATTTGAGGGTACGTAATAACATTTATCATGAAGCAGATATAATACATTTTGCATTCATAGGGTTATGAAACAGTACATCTATAATACTAGAGGATGTAATTAAAAAGACATTACTTGAGACTTGATTCTACTGATTCTCCTTTTCCATTGGAGGGCCCAAGAGATGTTATGACATAGCTCTGTAATGGAAAGAACTTTCTTAGATAGCCTTTCCTTTTATTAGTGATGCTATTCTAATAATTCACTGTATTTATTAATATCAGCTAAAATCTGTTAAAAAATAAAAAGCCAAGGGGGAAAAAAAGCAAAACAAAAAATACAGTCTTTGGATTCAAGCAAAGATGACCAAGCAGAGGCAAGCAATACTTAACCTAACTAGTGTTTTACCAAATTGGTAATATTTGAATGGTGAGAGATCCATGGAAGAACAGAGATGCCTAGTAGCACTTCCGAACTTTGACCCCAATCAAAACACAGCATCATTTCAAACAGAAGCAGTTGTAGCTAAATTGTGTGTGTGTGTTTGGTTTGAGACAGCATCTCCCTGTGTAGCCCAGGCTGTCCTGCAACTCATTATGTAGACCAGGCTAGCCTTGCACTTGGTGTCAATTCTCCTGCCTCAGCCACCTGAATGCTGAGATTCCAGGTGTGTGCCACCATGCCGGCTTTTTGTAGCTAAACTTTTATGGTTTCTGTTTCTGCATTTTTTTTGTGTGTGTAGTTTTTTTCCCCCCCTTCTTCATCAGTAAGCCCTTTTAGAAAATAGGAAGAGGCAGAACGTAGAAGGTGGTGTTGGCTTTTTTTTTTTTTTTTTTGATAATGATCTCTTTTACTTCCTGTTGAGGAATCTCTTCTGTAGAGATAGCAAAGACAAGATAATTGAAATGCTTTTTAGCTCTAGAAAGCTTATAATATTAAATTTTGTGTCTAGAAAGAGAATTCTTATTTACATGTTAACCATTCCTTCCTTCACCTTAAAAAAATTATTCAAGCTGAGAGTAGTGAAGTATTTTATTTTTGAGGAACTAAGATTTGTTAAATTCAGTAAGCAGGAAGTTGGCCCAAAAGTTTACCACAAAGAAACACATGGTTAGCTCTGAAATTCTGTACAACATGGTTTGGTCACTGTGATGGAGCAGGCTTATCCAACGCTACTCAAATTTGAAAGAAAAATAAAGTTAAGGGCAATGCTAGCTCTAAGGAATGGAAGTAAGGTGAAAAAGTTTTGCACTTGAGGCTGCGTTCATTCTTCTGAAACCTTTTTGGTCCAATCAATTTAGTACCTCCTTTTTGTAAAGCATCAACAATAGAACAGTTTGAGGCTACCTACTGGGAAATTTGCCTGGGATTTCTTAAGTCTTACAGACTTTGAATATAGCCATTTCTTTTTTCCTTCCCTCCCTTTCTTTTTTTTAATTTCTATTTTTGTGGTTACTGTCTACTAAATAAAACCCCTATTTTTTGTTTCATTGCATTGACCAGATTAAGTTAGTGGTTCTTCTTTTCTTCCTCTATGTGATCCATTAAGGGAACTCTTTCTAGTTGGCAGATTGGGAATTTGTCCAAACAGGGTATGGAGGAGTTCCTAATTAAAAAAAGAAATATTTTGAAGATCCTACTCTGTGCTAAGCACTGTAAGGCATACAAAGAAAGGGCCAAGTCTTTGTGCTCTGGGAGTTTATATGCTAATTAGACAGGCCAGCTGGTTATATGTACAGGGAAATCTGTCCAATAGTATAAGACTAGATAGAAACATTCCAGCAGTATGTGCCAGACAGTAATTGCCTCATAGTGGCAGTAAATACTATAGGAATTGAGGGAATAATGCGCCCAAGAGGAGCCTTGAAGCTGAGAGAGTTGGAATCACCCACTTCTTCGTTAATATTTGTTTTTTTTTTGTGGTTTTCCCCTTCTGTTCTTGTCACTGGCGTGTTTCCCAAGGATGAAGGGGCATTTGACATTCTGAGAGTTAATGAAGCCAAGTTGGTTTTAGTGTCTTTGGTTGTTATACTTTATTTGGCCCTCATAGCATTCTAGCCAATTAAAGGCAGTAGCTCTCAGAGGGCAGATTATTTCATTTTACTGGTGTATTTGACTTCTCTCTGAAATTTTTTGTTTGGTATCTCTCTTCAATCTTGAGACCTAAAATTCTAGATTTGATCCTAAATTCTTTCTCTCTCTCTCTCTCTTTCTTTTTTTCATGTATTTTATTTATTTATTTATTTATTTATTTATTTATTTTTGTGGTACCAGGGGTTGAACCCAGGGCCTCGTGCTTACATGCTTTGCAAGTGCTGTACCACTGAGCTGCACCCCCAGCCCATTATTTTATTTTACTTTTACTGGGATTACAGGTGTGGACCACTGCAGCCAGCTTTACTTTTTCTTTATTATAGATGGTGGTATGATATTTTTGTTACCACAAAGTATGTATGACTTTTTTGGAAAATATAAATGAAAAGGAAAAATCACTTTTCCCTTTGGAGAAATCATCATTGTTAAATTCTGCTTGATATACATGTGCTTCCATGTCTCTTTTTGTAGTTTAACTGTGCTGACTATTTTGTAGCCTATGCCCCCAATACCGTTTTTGTAAACGGTATCCTCTCATGTTATCAAATATTCCTCTGTAACTTTTGCATGGATTCATGATGTTCATTATATGAATCTTGTTATTTCTTAAATACCCTAATGTTGGATAGCCATTGAAATGGTGTCTAAATTTTCACTTTTATTAACAGTTCTGTGTTGGTGCCTCTTGCTTTTTGAACATCTATAATTCTTTTCTGAGAGTAAATTGTAGACTTACAAATGCTGGTTAAAGTGGCCACCCATTTCTGTTATTTATTACTCTTTAGAAAAGCGATCCCATTTTATATTCTTCTCAGGTGATCACTAATTTTAACCTAACCTAGAAATAATTGATCTTTTGGATGAAAAGTTTTCAGATGTTTAACAGTATGAATTAATATGGATGTTCAAAGGCAGTTCCACTAATTTGTATTGTGTCTCTCCAGCCCTCATGTAGTCAAATACTATGGCAGCTATTTTAAGAACACAGACTTGTGGATCGTTATGGAGTACTGTGGGGCTGGTTCTGTATCTGATATCATTCGATTGCGAAATAAGACGGTAAGTTTACCTTCTACGATGCTGCAGAGTCAGTTTTGTTATACCATTTTCTTTTTTCTGGCCTTTTGTGCTTTGTCTACTGCCATATCTAGAGAGATGATCTTTTCCATGGTTCTTTGCTCTTTTATCTCCTAAATGTAGCAGGTACTTTTGTTGTTGTTGTTGTTGTTGTTGTTGTTGTTTTGCGGTACTTAGGCATTGAATCCAGTGCTTCACACATAACTTTGCAAGTAGTATACCACTGGTCTGTACCCCCAGCCCATTTTTAAATTTTTACCTTGAGACAGGGTCTCACTAAGTTACACAGGCTGCCTCTGGCCTCAAACCTGCAATCCTCCTGCCAATGCCTCCTGAGTCACTGGTATTATTGATGCCATCCATCATGCTTAGCTAAATGTGACAGTTTTGACACCAATTTAATCTAGTTACTTTCAGCATGCTTTGTTTTTTACTGGGGGAAAGAGTAAATGTCAAGTTTTGGTTATGGAATGAACTTCAAATGTTTAATTTTGGATTTGGATTTCTCTTTCTACCTAGAATGTTCATAAATTAACATCTTCTATCATCTGTTAAATCAGAGAGCAATCCTACTATAAAAGATTATTTGCTATTACCGTGACTGCTGGAATAAGACCTTAGAGTCATGGGTTCTAGTGCCATTTTAGTTGCTTAATTTCAGTTGCGTATCTATAGAACATTGGTTTAGGCCTTGGGGATCCAGTAGTAAATAAAATAGACAGCAACTCTGTTCTCATGGTAGTATTCTTTCCAGTAGGGCAACAAAAAGCAAATGAATATCACTACCTGCTATTTCTGTTCTAGTTGTCAAATGCTGTGAAGAAAGTGAATGAGGTTGCAGTGATGCTAAAGTGATAGAGAGATGTTTGGTGGGCAACTATAGAGTAGCACATGGTTGAGAAATATCATTCAGAAGAGATAACATTTAAACTAAGGCTTGAATGACGAGGAACCAAGATTCATGGAGGAATGGGAATCTAGGTATGGAATGAATCAGTGCAAAGACCTGGAGCTTCACCTGAGTTTGGCATGTTTGAGTGTTAGAAAGAAAGGCATTGTGAGTAGAAGAAAATAGAAAAGGGGAAACTGTAGGAGATGAGGTTAGACAGGTGGTCAGTGCTTGATTATGTTGGGTCATATAGGTTATGATAATGTGGTTGAATTTTGTTCCTAGTACAGTAGGAAACCATTGCTAGTTTCGAAGGAAGTAAGTGAACCATTTCACTTATGATTTAAAAAGATAACTCTAGATTCTCTGTAGATTGTGAGGGGATAGGAGTAGAAGCAGGGGAAATTTTAGCCTGTTAAGCCTTTTTTTTGGTCATAATAAGAAAAATAGGAATAAGAATACCCATATTAAGTATTTGCAAAGTTGTAAAAATTAAGGATTTAGAAGTATGTGGTAAACTATTAAGTGATATAAAAATTATAAGGCAGGGCCAATTTGAAAATTATTCATAAATTCCAGGTTATCCATACCACTGTCTCCTTTTCTTAATTTATATTATTCAGAGTTTTTGTGTTTACTTAATTAAATAGCAAGCTCTATAGCTAGGAATGATATTCTGACATAAGGCATATTTGAAGAAATCCTACTGGACACTAAAGTGCGCACCTGTAATCTCAGTAACTTGGGAGGCTGAGGCAGGAGGACCATGAGTTCAAGGCCAGAGGTAGCCTGTATAATTCAGTGAGACCTTGTCTTAAAAAATAAATAAATAAAATAAAAAATAAAAGGGGCTGGGAGTACAGCTTAGTAATAGAACACTTGTCTAACATTAGGCATAAATTACTTGTCTATGCCTGAGTTTCATTATTTGTAAAATGATGATGATAATAATAGTACCTATACCTCATTGAAGCCTGCAGCTGTAGCCCTGTGGCATCCGATCCCGTCAGATCTCGGAAGCTAAGCAGGGTTGAGCCTAGTTAGTACCTGGATGGGAGACCGCCTGGGAACACCAGAAGGAAGCTGTAGGCTTGGGAGAAGGACCTGGCAACCCCCTCCCAAAAATCAATCTGCCATTGAAAACCCTATGAACAGCAGAGAAGCACTGACGATAGTGTTTCCCGTGTTGTACAGAGGGTTGCTATGAGTCGGATACCGACTCGATGGCACCTAACAACAACAACAATACCTCATTGAGTTGTTATAAGGATTAAAGGAGATTATAAAAATAGTGCCTAGCATAGACTAAATATTTAGAAATGGTTAGCTATTTTTAATATTAGCATACTGCCTAGCTCATAATAGGTGCTTATTAAATATTTGTTGATTGGTTGACTGTTAGATATTAAAGCATGATTAACCACAGTGTGTCTTAAACTGTTAGTCCTTATATCACTTGACTATTTGTTTGTTTTGATAGTACTGGCAATTGAACCCAGGGCCTTGTGCATGCTAGGCAAGTGTATCACTTGCTTTTTTTTTTTCCTTGACAATTCCAAAATATAATTAAATGGTACAGTTTAAGGATCTCTCCCAAGGGAGCATGTATTTACTCATATCTCTAACTAAAACTGTACTTATCATAATTCAGACATGGAAATCTTATTTGTAAAAGGATTATCTCCACACAAGGAGATTTTCTTTCTCACATCTAACTTTATTCCCTTGGTGTCACTTGATTTTTATGACACTCTTAAAGAAAGGTGATTTTTCTGTTTTGTATATTGAGAAATTGAGATTAAGAGAAGATCAATAACTTGCTTAAGTCACATAGCAGAAAGTAGATTAAGAGTAAAGGCTGAGTTTTTGTAGTCATAAGTCTTATACTTTTTGCAGCATGGCACACTCCCTTCTAAATATGAGTTCTTTGTCATAAGGAGAACTGTGTGAGAATTTGTTGATAGACTATTTAGGAGTCAGGTTAGATTTGCAGAAAGTCAGCATTTGGCCTGATTGGATATTCTATGCCAGTCTCCAGTGATTCTCAATATCATTTAAGTGTCACCATTCAACAATTATTTTTCAGTACCCACTTATGCCAGGTGGCTTTCTTGGTGCTAGGGATACAGAAATAAATAAACAAAAGATAATTTTTAACAGAGCCTATGTTTCTGATAGGGAAAAATCATAAAAATAGGTATTCAAATAATGCATAACATGCCAGACTGGGATACGCTGCCATGACAAATAAGGTAAGATAGGCATATAGAGAATGATCTAGGAATGGAATAGGAAAGGCCTCTCTGCTTTTCTGATGGCGTTTAGGCAGAATCAGTAAAGTAAAAAAGCAAATGATGCAGATATTTGGATGGAGATCATTGTAGGGAGCAAGCATAGGTAGGTGAAAGGGTCCAGGAGGGAGAGTGTGTGCTTGGAGTATGTACGGAACAGCAAGGAATCCAGTGTGGCTGGAATAGAATGAGCAAAGTAAAAAGTGATAGAAGATAAAGTTGGAGAAACAACTAGGAATTGGTGCTTGGTGAGACTGGCTTTTATTTTGAGTGACTTAGGAATACTTTGGTAGATTTTGAGCACAGATGGATTACATTTTAAAAGATTCATTATTGATATTGTGTGGAAAATACGGAGGGTCAAGGGCAGAACCATTGAAGCCAGTTAAGAGTTTATTAGAATAATTCTGGTGGACATGGTGGTGACTTGAATTAAGGTGATTACCGAGGATGTATTTGGGTACATTTTGAAGGTAGAGAAAAGTGAAGGATGACCTCAAGGTTTTTGGCAAGAGGAACTTAAAGAATGAAGTTACTTTTTTTTGTGTGTGTGTGGCAGTACTTGGGGGTTGGACCGGAGCCTCATACTTAACTTTTAAAGTTGCCTTTTACTGAGAAAGAGCACGGGGGAAAAGTGGAATAACTTGGGTGGGTAGGAGGGACAGGGGTAAGGTGGAGGTTGAAATAACACATTTGATTTCATCATATTCTGTTTATAGCTAGGTGCAGGGACACATGCCTGTAATCCCAGTGACTCAGGAGGCAGAGGCAGGAGGATCAGAAGTCCAAGGAAAGAGGCAGTATGTGTAACTACCAAGACCCTGTCTCGAGTTAAAAAAAATTGAAAAGAGACTGCGCATGCAGCTCAGTGGTAGAATGCTTGCAAGGTATTCTACCCAGGGCCCCAGGGTCAGCCTGCCAGTACTGCCAAAACCAAAGCAAACCAAACCATATTGCTCTTATGTTGCTTGTTAGGTATTTAGTTGGAGATGTCTTCGGCAGATGCATGAATCTAACAATTGAAGAGAGATCTAGTGGGGAAGTGTCACAGGGAGTGGTAAGCATATACCATAAATAGGTAATACCATAAATAGTCAAGTGCTGCATATAGGTTGAGTAAGATCTCATGTTTATAGTCAAGGAAAGGAATATGAGTTTATTTATTTTTATTTCTTTCTTTGTTTGTTATTTATTTCTTTGTTTATTTCTTTATTTTTAATTTTTATTTTTTTGAGATAAGGTTTTGCTCTGTAGCCCAGGCTGCCCTTGGCCTTGAACTTGCGTCAATCCTCCTGCGTCTGCCTCCTGAGTATTGGTATTATAAATGTGCACCACCATGTCTGGCTTTGCTTTTTCCTTTTTCTAACATGTGATGTAAAAAGACAGAATTTGAACTTCTCATTCTTTTTCTAGTTAACAGAAGATGAAATAGCTACAATATTACAATCAACTCTTAAGGGCCTGGAATACCTTCATTTTATGAGAAAAATACACAGAGATATCAAGGCAGGAAATATTTTGCTAAATACAGAAGGACATGCCAAACTTGCAGATTTTGGAGTAGCAGGTCAACTGACAGTAAGTAAAAATGTTACTTGTATTGATACTTTTGTCTCTGTCCTGAGGAATTATTTTTTACTTGTATTTTAAATATAATGCTTGATTTAATTGCATAAGTAAAAATATTACAGAATGTGTGAATAGATTACAAAAGAGCTAAAAGTTTATATTAGATCTTTTCTCACATAGTCTAGTTTTGTTTAAAGTTTGTAAGAAGGACAACTAAACAAGAAATGATAGAGTATTAGTTTGAATTCTATTGGACTACATTAGCAGATTTATAAAAGGAAGAAAAACCCATACTGCTCTCCTTTAATAAGGCATAGCATCATCCCATTCAGCTCCCAAGTAGCATTTGACAATTACTATATTGAATGCACTCATCTGCTTGCAGGATCATCTCCTGTCTAACTAGTGCATGGCCATGGACAAAAAAAATTTCAGAATAGGAAGTCTAGAATTATCTGATTTTGTAAAATATCCAGGTACATATGAAAGTGTACGTAGAAAAATAGAAATAGTTCTAATCAGGTATACACTAAAAGTTACAATACATATCCAGTGGTGTCCTTGGGTGGTAGAATGAGCACACATTCACACTTGTGTGTGCGTGTGCGTATTGAGATGGGTAGGGAGAGAGAAGGAAGATTTTGTTTAGAATTGGTATTTTGTACAGTTTTAATTTTTTTTAAATCTGCCTGGAATGTGTTAGGGAGTCTCAAAGGTATTGCAACAGCATAGAAATTGCTTTGATGTTTAAAAAATCAGGGGCTTATTTTTAAAATACTATGATTTGTGGACCCTTCACATGTTGTTAACATGTTGTTAACATATTGTTATCAAACATGTTGTTAACATATTGTTATCAAACAATATTTTATAAGTTCTTTTTTTTTTTTTTTTTTTTGAGGCAGAGTCTTGCTAAGTTCCACAGGCTATCTCTGGCCTCGAATTTATAATCCTCCTGCCTTGACTTCCTGAGTTGCTGGGATTGCAGGCTTGTACCACCACACTCAGCTTAAACTGCAATCTTAATAAGGAAACCAAATTGAAAGATAGTCTTCTGATTGTATAAAAATGTAATAATAAAATTAAGACTGTTGTGCTGGGCATGGTGGCACATGCCTGTAATCTTAGTTACTCTGGAGGTAGAGGCAGGAGGACTGTGAGTTTGAGGCCAGAAGCAGCTTGTGTAACTTATTGAGACCTTGTCTCAAAATAAAATGTAAAAACCGGTCTAGGGGTGCAGCTCAGTGGTGGATGGCTTGCAAAAGCATGTGTGAGGCTGAGGCCCTGGGTTCAGTCCTCCAGTACTGCCAAAAATATATATACACACACACACACACACACACACACTATATATATATATATACACACACGTGTGTGTGTGTGTATGGATCTATTACATTTAGTAATGATTTTACTAATTGGTTGATTACTCAAAAACTACTAACTCAGGAGGCTGAGGCAGGAGGATCATGAGTTGGAGGCCTGAGCCAGCCTGCACAACATAGTGAGGCTTTTTCTCACAATAAACAAATAAAGAAGGTAGTGGGGGAAGCAGCTCAGTGGTGGAGCACTTACCCAGCATGCAAGGCCTCTGGCCTTGAACTTGAGATCCTCCTGGTTCTACCTCCCCAGTCACTGGGATTACAGGAGTACACTACCATGCCTGGCTAGATCTTCTGTAATATTTTTAAACAATGTTTTATGATTTGCTATGTACAAAATTTGCATCACTTAGTTAAGTTCATTCCTAACTGGTTTATTCTTTTTGATGCTATTCTAAATAGAATGCTTTTTTATTTTCAGATTGTTCATTGCTAGTGTATAGGAGCACAGATTTATCTTTGTATATTATTTTGTGTCCTGAAACCTTACTGATGTGTTTATTGGTTCCTTTTTAAAAATTTACAATAAATGTATGTGTTGTTTTGCTAAAGAGGAAAATGAGTTGGGTTTTTTTTTTTTCTTCACTAAAATAAGGTGTGATCTTAGTATAGAATGATGTAGCTGAGCTGTTTTATTAGGAAGCTTCCTGTTCTGCGGTCATTTATGGCCTCTTATCTACAGCCTGAAGCCCCTGTTTACAGCCTTTTGGGAAGTAATGGTAATGATGGGGATAGTTTCACATGTAGCATGTAAATGATAACTTAACGTTCCTAGTTACACAAACTCTACTGTCTGGAGGTCCTCAGTTTCCTTCTCTAGAGAGTACACTTCCAGTCTAATTCAGTGTGGGCAAGGAGAGCCTACAGATTGCTTGATGTGAGAGGAGGATTGAGGATGCTGTTTCTTGACCCTTTGACTACCATTGTGTCACGTGTTAAAAAGTGAGTGTGCGTGAATTTGACACAAAGTCAAGAAAATGGTGGGAAAAGGTATTTTACAAACTCATTATGCATTCCAATTTTTTTGCCAATCAAGTTCTCCCTAATGAAGAGTTTCTGGAAATAATTATTGTCATGTATTTTTATTTGAAATTGGTAGTCACAGGGTGAAGGGTCTTTCAACCCAGTACTACTGTTTTAAGGTCCACTTGTCACCAGCAGCACAGCACAGCACAGAGGTACAGCTCTGTGTGGCTGCCTAGCTGGAGGAGTTTCCCTAGTTGGGAACTTCACTCAAGTTAATCTGGGTCTTTGGCTTTCTGACAGAAAAGAATTTCAGGATGATCCAGAGAGGGTGAAACAGAGTTTTAGAGTTTATTGTGTACAGACTTTAGAATACTTGTGGAAACTCAGAGAGAGAGAGAGAGAGAGAGAAATATCCAAGACACAGATGAAGACTTACCAACAGAGCCAAGAGGAAGCCAAGAAGAGAAGAGGCAGGCATATGTGTTCCCTCCAGCTTTATTTACCCTAGAGCATGTCCGTGTGATTTGAGTCCTAGGCACCCATCCTTCAGTGCCTAGTGTGACATGAGCCTAGAAAGACCCTTGTCACGGGCTGGGAGGTGCCAATAAGATCAAAAGAAGTAGTTCCATTGTTTAGGTTTTTCTATTGGAGGAACTACTATAGGATACATTATATAAGGCAAGAGTCATAAGGGAGTTGCCTGGGCATGTCTCGAAGTACAGAGTTAGAAGGGAAAGCAAAACTCAAAGATTGCATACCCTTTGGGCCTAAGCATGGCTTATTGCTTTTTTAACATTTTCATTATTTAAAATGTCTCTCATAAATAACATCTCTTTGCAGGCAGACCTCATAGCATTCTTGGTATTCGTGTCAAAGTTCTTGATTCTCAGCTGATGAGATTCAAGCCAGATCCTGGAGTGAAAGCTCTTTCCCTTTCCATGTACCCCAAATTTCCCTGACATTCTATTCTGCCTCATTTCTCCCCACTGAGACTTGGATCCCTTAATCTTAAGGGTTGATGAAGGCCAAAGATCTGATTTCTGAATTTTCTTCAGTCTTAGTAGGGGTGTAGACCCTACCTATCCAGGGATTGAAAGTCTTGTCAATCTGTCTGTCCTTGAGGGGAATGGTTTGAGCTTGAAGATTGGAGGACCGTGATTACTTGGGAAGAAGTCAAGCTGGTTTTTTTTTTTTGGTTTTTGTTTTGTTTTGTTTTTTCCTAGTCTGAAGAGAAGCTTTAGGTCTTCTAATGGAGGTTTGGGCTGGGATTTAGCTCAGTTGGTAGAGCGCTGCTCTGCAGTCTCTGAGGTCCCGAGTTCGATTCCCAGCACCACAAAAATGGGAGAAGGATGTGGCATGTGGCAACCCACTCCCAAGGCAATCCTGAAACAATCTGCCATTGAAAACCCTATGAGGGTTGCTATCAGTCGGACACTACTCGATGGCACCTAACAACAACAACAACAATGGAGGTTTGCAGGTGGAAGCAATCTCATCCTCAAGGTGTTCTTAGCTGCGGGGACTCAGAGATCACAAGTTTAGCTCTTTTGATCTGGATGGGGTAGACCTCTATTCACTCTGAGAAGGTATTAACATTCATTAGAAGATATGCACATGTTTGATAGGTGGCATGTAGCCAGATGTTCAGTGCTTCTTTTCTTTGGCATAATCTTTTGCATGCTGGTTTGAAATGACATTCTAATCATGTCATCTCTATATGTAGCATATAGAACAGACTGTGTCTGTCGTGTGTGCGCACACACACACACACACCACAGTCTTTCTGGGCTTAGTATTTTTTGTTACTCTATTGTACTATTATAACTTTGTAATATAGGTCTAATTGGGGATTAGTATCCACTCACTACTTAATTTCCAAAACATTTCTAGCCATTTGAGTATCCATTTCTAGTTAAAATAATCTGGTGAGAACAACTTTGGTTTCTGCCATTTGAAAACACCTCTGCAAATTTGAAGTTTCAGAGCTAAGGAAATGACTAAGCAGTAAGTTAGTTCCTGTGTTAATTTTTTTGCATATGACTGATAGAGTGAGATCAGGTCAAAAGTGTTACCTGCTAGCTGCTCTTGAGTGACAGATAATCTAAGTCACAGGCATTTCAGAAAAAACATGAGTGATAATCACAGGAGGTCCTTTTGCATCTTGAGCTCTGTGTAAAAGTCCTTTTCCTAAAGTGCAAGAACTATAGGAAGGCTGTCTTTCAGTAGGGCATGCCATTCTACGAAAGTGTGCAAGTGGCTATTTGCTATCACATATTCCTCTTTAAGCTACGACTAAAACTTCATATATATATATATGTATATGTATATATATATAATTTTTATATTTAAAATTTAAACTGCTTTCCTGATTGCACTGCATCATGTAATATGGGCATATAAACCATTGGAATGTTATAGAAGTATACAGGACAGAAAATAAATTAGTGATTTTGCCTTCTAGATACAACTATTGTCAAGTTAATTCATATTATTCCAGATTTCTTTTTTCCTATGCTGTAACATTTCTTATTATTGGTAGTGGTTTTATTGTTATGAATAATGTATGTATTTTATTTTTACGTAAACAAGGCTATATTATATATAATTTTGCAATTATTTTGCTTCATAATAGTTTATACATGTTTTACACACACACACACACACACACACACACATACACACACGTATATATTTTTTCAAATCTTATTTATTTTTTTGAGACAGGGTGTTGCTGTGTAGCCCAGGCTAGCCTTGGACTCACTGGCCTCCTTCCGCCACCTCCCAAATGTGGGGATTATAGGTGTGTATTACCACACCTCGTTCTTTTTTCTTTTAGAATTTTAATGTAGTGTTTCAGTGTATAGGTGTTTATTGTATTTAACTGACCACGTTTTGATGATTTTTTTTTTTTTTTTTTTTTTTTGGAGCTGGGGTCTCGCAGTGTTGCCCAGCTTATTAGTCTTTAACTCCTGGGTTTAAATGGTCCTCCTGCCTCAGCCTCCCAATTAGCTGGGACTTTATGTGCCAGCTTGATGATCATTTTAGTTTTTCCTATCCATTTCCCCTGTACAAGCATTTCTACAACCTTGTGCATATGTCTTAGGACACTTGCATGTGAGAAAAATATTCTAGAAATATTTTTGGATTGACAGATAAGGACATTTAAAAGTTTAATAGTTTAATAAATATTGCTAGTTTACACACTAAAAACTTGTACCAGTTTATATTGCAGTGACATTGATATTCAGTTCCTGGTGTTTGTTTGTTTGTATGATTGTATGATACTGGGTGATTGAACCCAGTGTAATCCATCACTGAGCTGCACCTCTAACCCCCTTTTAAATGTTTTATTCTGAGACAGGATCTTGCTATGTTGCACAGTACGTTATTGGCCTTGAATTCATGATCCTCCTACATCAGCCTCCTCAGTTGCTAGGATTACAGGTGTGTGCCATGGCACCTAGTTTTTTCTTTTTCTTTTCCCAAGGTAGAGTTTTGCTATGTGGCACATGTGGGCGTCTGACTTGCAATTTCTATTTTAGTCTCCCAAGTTCTGGGATTACAGGTGTGTGCCACCATGCCTACGTCTATTCCTGATTTTCTTTTCCTTTTCCTTTTTCTTTTTTGTGGTAATGGGGGTTGAACCCAGGGCCCGCACTTGCATGCTTTGCCAGTGCTGGACCACTGAGCTGCACCTTCAGCCCATTTTTTAACTTTTTGAGACAGGGTCTTGCTAAATTACACAGACTACCTCTGGTCTCAAACTATCCTCCTGCCTCTGCCTCCCAAGTCGCAGGGATTACAGGTGTGCCACTGCGCCCAGCTCTTGTTCCTGATTTTCAATGCTATTACCAGCGGTAGTGCCTACAGCCATACCACTGTGGCATCCATTCCTATGAGATCTTGGAAGCTAAACAGGGTCAGCCTGGTTGGTATTTGGATGGGAGACCACCTGGGAATACCAGGTGCTGTAGGTTTGGGAGAAGGACGTGGCAGCCCACTCTCAAAAAACAACCAGCCGTTGGAAACCCTATGAATGTCAGAGAAGCACGGACAATAGTGCCAGGCGTGGCACAGTATTGGATAGTGTTTCATGTTTTGTACATAGGGTTGCTATCAGTCAGACCCTACTTGACAGCACCTAACAACAACAACCAACACTAGTTAATTAATTAAAAACATTTTGTCATTGTTAGTTTATGTTTTAATAATTGAGAATCTTATTTTTTTTTGGCATAGTCTTGAATTTCTTTAGTGACTTGCTTGATCATGCCTTGAGATGGTTTTTATATATATTTCAAGTATAAGGTATTTTTTTATTTGAAAACGATTTTTTTCTTCAATAGTTTTAGTGCTTAGTGTTGGTCTCTTCCCTTTCTATCTTAGGATACCATGGCCAAGAGGAATACAGTGATAGGAACACCATTTTGGATGGCTCCAGAAGTGATTCAGGAAATTGGGTACAACTGTGTGGCAGACATCTGGTCTTTGGGGATAACTGCCATTGAAATGGCTGAAGGAAAGCCCCCATATGCTGACATCCATCCAATGAGGGTAAGGAAATAGAAAATCAATAGGGTGGTCATCATTAGAAAGTTAATTCAATGACTTACTTTGTTATGTTCCAAATAATTAATGAATTAATTGTGTATAATTGATAAGCGTCACTGTAGACAATATACTTCCACTAACTTTAGTTATATCACTAATTAATCTTTTTTTTTTTTCTGGTACTGAGGATTGAGCCCAAGAACTCATGCTTACATGCTTTGCAAGTGCTGGACCACTGAGCTGCACCCTTCCCCCGCCCCTTTTTTTTTTACTTTTTTTGAGACAGGGTCTCACTAAATTACACAGACTGCCTCTGCTCTCGAACTTGTGATCCTCCTGCCTCTGCCTCCTGAGCTGCTGGAATTATAGGTGTGCACCACGCCCGGCAGTCACTAATTAATTTAAACATAGTCCACCCCTGCCCATTCTAGAGGTTTTTTCTTGGTAGCTGCCTTGTAGGACATTTGTTATTGTTGTTGTTGTTGGGTGCCATTGAGTTGGGTCCGATTCACAATGACCCTGTGTACAACAGAACAAAACACTACCTAACGCTATGCCATGCACACCATCTTTTTCTATGTTTGAGTCCATCATTACAGCCACTGTGTTTCTTTCCATTTTGAATTGTGTCACATCTGCAAATGGAGGTCCCAGGGGCTTTCCCATCATTAAGATTGACTCTTCTTTGAGGAGCAACTCTTCCCTAGTCGTTTTTTGAATGCTTTCCAGCCTGGAGGGGTCATTTTCCAGTACTGTGTTTGACAGTGCTTCTCTGCTATTCATAGGGTTTTCAGAGGCTAATTGTTTTGAGAGTAGGCTGCCGGGTCCTTCTCCCTAGTCTATCTTAGTCTGGAAGCTCAGTTGAACCTTGTCCACCATGGGTAGGCATGCTGGTGTCTGAGATATCAGTGGCATAGCTTTCAGCATCACAGAAACATGCAAGCCCCCACAGCACAACAAGCTGACAGACATGTGGGGGTTGTTGGACACAGGCTACAAAAATGCTTAGTTTGATGCGTGTGTGTGTGTGTGTGTGTGTACACGTACATACATGCATATATACACATACTTCTGATAGTTTAGGTACCCACATATAACATAACATTGGCTGGAGCTGAATAATAGTTGTCTTCTTTATATAAATATATATGAGCTTTCCATTTGATCAGTTTCTGTGATTCCCTGTTGTGTCACTGAGTATCAGGTATCACTTATTGCAGTATTTTCTCTAATTTTCTTTGAACTCATGTTACCAATACCCAGCCAAGTTCATCTGTTATCTTTTTGTGCCTGGCTCCTGTAGGTGTTGCAATTTCTAAGTTCCGGTCTATGGATCCCCAGACACTTCATGTAGTGGCTCTGTTCTCTCCAGCCTCCATCTCCTTTTAGAGGGTTAAAGGCTCACAGGCTGAATTGTCACTCATACTCCCTCAGGATTGACACCTAAGCAGTTCCCAGGCTTTACCCACCCTAAGAACCCTTCATTATAGCACTCTTATAGGACCCCAATGCTTGCCTTCCTCAGGGGCTCCACAGCCCTCTCCATACCTCCACAAACCAGCTCTTTCTCTCCTCTGATTGATTCATTTATTCATTAGAAGACTTTAGCTGTTTTTAAAAAGTATCCATGTGCCCAAAGACAAGCTTCCACCTCTTGTGGGAGCCACGCTGGGGAAGAGTGGAGGATTTGCTGGTTACATTTTTAGATCTAAAGAATATAATCTAAGCTGTTTAATGCAAAAAGTTTTATTTTTCACAAACCATGGCTTTCTTTTATTTGAAATTCAGTAAGTCTTATATTTTTTTAAATACTACCATATATATGTATATATTATTTATTTAATTTTTTTCTCTCCATACTGAGGGATTTAAATCAGGGTCTCTTGCATGCTAGGCAAGTGCTGTACTACAGAGCTGCATCTTCAGCCACTTTTTATATTTTTTATTTTGAGACAGGATGCTAAGTGGCACAGCCTGCCTCTGCTTCCCAAGTATCTGGGATCACAAGCATGTACCACAATGTGTAGCAGAATTGTAAAATTTAACTGCAGTTAGAATTTAATGTGGGTCAACTTTTAATTTTTGTTTTTTTATGTGGGCCAATTTTTAATTTTGGGATTTTTTTTTTTTTTTTTTTTTTTGCGGTACTGGGGGTTGAACCCAGGGCCTCACGCCTGCATGCTCTGCAAGTGCTGGACCACTGAGCTGCACCTCAGCCCTTTTCTTTTTTTTTTTTTTACTTTTTTGAGACAGGGTCTCTATAAGTTACACAGACTGCCTCTGGTCTCAAACTTGCGATCCTCCCGCCTCCGCCTCCCGAGCCGCTGGGGATTTTTTTCTTAAAGAATGTTGTTTTTCTATCCCCAGAAGTCATAACAGACCTAAACAAGCCCATTACCTACACAGAAATAGAAAAGGTAATTAAAAGTCTCCCAACAAAGAAGAGCCCAGGTCCTGATGGATTCACGGCGGAATTCTACCAAACTTTTAAAGAAGAGATAATACCTGTCCTCCTCAAATTATTCCAAAGAATTGAAAAGGAGGGAACACTCCCAA